>JAWQEG010003523.1:17500-24583 GCA_033782935.1 Petrolisthes cinctipes | reverse complement strand
CTTACATTACAAAACAACAAACCTAAAATATTAATGTTGTATTACAGTTATATAGTCTTACATTACAAAACAACAAACCTAATAATAATAATAATGTTGTATTGCAGTTACATAGTCTTACATTACAAAACAACAAACCTAAAAATATTAATGTTGTATTACAGTTACATAGTCTTACATTACAAAACAACAAACCTAATAATAATAATAATAATAATAATATTGTATTACAGTTACATAGTCTACATTACAAAACAACAAACCTAATAATAATAATAATGTTGTATTGCAGTTACATAGTCTTACATTACAAAACAACAAACCTAATAATAATAATAATACGTTGTATTACAGTTACATAGTCTTACATTTTCTATAGGCTGTAAACCCTAGAAAATAACAGCGTGTGTATGAATTTTTGTGGCCAACTGTACACACATAAATTATACACTAATTAACCACTCACCTCCCTTATAATTCTTGGATGTAAAAGTATTGTACACTCATTTGCATTAAACTTATTAATACCATCAATAGAGGTCAGTGTAATCTTTTGTCATGTGTGTGTGTGTGTGTGTGTGTGTGTTGGCCTCTGTATGTGTGAGTGTGTGTCTGTGTGTGTGTGTCTTGGCCTGTGTGTGTGTGTGTGCCTCTTGTCCTCTGTGTGTGTGTGTGTGTGTGTGTGTACTTCTTGGCCTGTATGTGTGTGTGTATGTGTGTGTGTGTCTTGGCCTCTGTATGCGTGTATGTATGTATGTATGTGTGTGTACCTATTAACCTCGGTATATAATTATATATATATGTGTATGCATATGTATGTATACACGTAAACGGAGGAAAATTGATTCACGAGGTGACTGACAGATGTGGTAAAAAAAAAAAAAAAAAACTGAGACATTGAGATTATGAGGTCATGTTAGGTCAAGTGGATGATGACTCAGACGTGACGGATGACTTGAATCGTTTGAGTTCCTCTTTGATGGCCCGGATGAGTGGAACGGCTGGGTCGGATGCTCTTAATCCAGTCTCAGGGTCGACCACCTCATCCACACGCTTGAGAGAGAGAGAGAGGGAGGTGGGTGAGTGGGGGGGTGGGTGATGAGGGAGGGAGTGGGTGAGGAGGGAAGGAAAGATGGGAGGGAGGGAGGTGAGGGAAGGGGTGAGGAGGGAGGGAGGTGGGTGAGAGGGTGGTAAGGGAGGGAGGGAGTGGGGTGAGGAAGTGGGTGAGGAGGGAAGGAAAGATGGGAGGGAGGGAGGTGGGTGAGAGGGTGGTAAGGGAGGGAGGGAGTGGGTGAGGAAGTGGGTGAGGAGGGAAGGAAAGATGGGAGGGACGGATGTGGGTGAGAGGGTGGTAAGGGAGGGAGGGAGTGGGTGAGGGAGTGGGTGAGGAGGGAAGGAAAGATGGAAGGGAGGGATGTGGGTGAGAGGGTGGTAAGGGAGGGAGGGAGTGGGTGAGGAAGTGGGTGAGGAGTGAGGGAGTGGGTGAGGAAGTGGGTGAGGAGGGAAGGAAAGATGGGAGGGAATTAAGTGAAGGAAGGAAGGGAGAGAGAGAGGGAATTGAGTGAAGGAAGGAAGGGAGAGAGAAGGACAGAGAGAAGGACAGAGAGAAAGAAGTAAAGTAGTAAGGAAGAAGATAACCAATAATAATAATAATAATAATAATAATAATAATAATAATAATAATAATAATAATAAACTGCTGTGTTGAATTATTCTTAGTTTCTCTGTGTTACGAAAAAACAGGATGTGTGTGTGATAAAAAACAAAACAATGACAAGGTGTGTGTGTCTGTGTGTGTGTGTGTGTGATTAAAAAAAACAACAAGAAGGAAATTAAAGGTGTGTGTGTGTGTGTGTGTGTGTGTGTGTGTGTGTGTGTGTGTGTGTGTGTGTGTGTGTCTGTGTGTGGTGTGTGTGTGTGTGTGTGTGTGTGTGTGTATGTGTGTGTGTGTGTGTGTGTGTGTGTGTGTGTGTGTGTGTGTGTGTGTGTGTGTGTGTGAGATAAAAGAGATAAAAAGCAACAACAACAACAACAATGAAAGATGTGTGTATGTGCGACCCCCTCCAAAAAACAAAAACAAACAAAAAAACAAACAAAAACAAAAGACAATCTAGAAACCAAAACATACCACACACACACACACACCTTTGATTTCCTTCTTGTTGTTTTTTTAATCACACACACACGAACACACTTTTTATTGCCTTGTTATTGTTTTTTTTTATCACACATACACACACACACACACACACACACATACACACACACACACACACACACACACACACATACAAGCACACACACTCATACAAGCACACACACACACACACACACACACACACACACACACACACTCACACACACACACATACACACATACACATACAAGCACACACACACACACACACACATTCTCTCAACTCACCGGTGAAGGAAGCAGAATGGGAAGATCTGACAACACCAACACCACCACCAGGTCTTTCAGGACTTGAGTGTGGCGGAGGAGGCTGATTGACAGGTGTGATACTCCTAGCACTTCGACCACTCCCAGGCCTAGTAGTAGTGTTGGTAGTGGTGATAGTGGGTCGTGCACTGGCTGGTCGTCGTGTGGTAGTGGTAGTAGTAGTAGTAGCGGTAGTGGGTCGTGTTGGGTGTGCACTGGATGGTCTAACTTTACCACCATAACCACCACCACCACTACCACCAGCCATTGTTGACGACATGGCCCCCTCACCCCAGGCAGAGCGAGGGGAGGTGTTGTTGTCATCTAAGGGCACCACACCGACCACCTGGCGGGAAAAAGTGGTCATTACAATCTGGTGGGTAGAAGAGGCACTAAAGCTGTTGTTGTTGTTGTTGTTGTTGTTGTTTTTATCATCATCCATTTCGCGGTAAAAATAGGTATTTATTATTATAATTTCGAGTGTGTTATAATTATGCTCTTCCATCTTCCTCTTTCTCTCTCTTGCCATTTTTTAACTCTAACTCCTTTCTGTGGATCTCTCTCTCTCTCTCTCTCTCTCTCTCTCTCTCTCTCTCTCTCTCTCTCTCTCTCTCTGTGTGTGTGTGTGTGTGTGTGTGTGTGTGTGTGTGTGTGTGTGTGTGTGTCTCTCTCTCTCTCTCTCTGTCTGTATGTCTGTCTGCGTCTGTCTGTCTGTCTGTCTGTCTGTGTGTGTGTGTGTGTGTGTGACCTGAGAGTCCTTCCACACAGGTATTGAAGTGTGTGTGTGTGTGTGTGTGTGTGTGTG
Organism: Petrolisthes cinctipes; assembly: GCA_033782935.1. Classification (NCBI taxonomy): domain Eukaryota; kingdom Metazoa; phylum Arthropoda; class Malacostraca; order Decapoda; family Porcellanidae; genus Petrolisthes; species Petrolisthes cinctipes. The sequence goes on along the minus strand of JAWQEG010003523.1, from coordinate 21,335 downwards.
TGTGTGTGTGTGTGTGTGTGTGTGTGTGTGTGTGTGTGTGTGTGTGTGTGTGTGTGTGTGTGTGTGTGTTACCTGCGAGTCCTTCCACACAGGTATTGAAGTATGTACAGCAGCAGCAGACCAAGGCCTCGTCTCCTCCAGCCCTCCTCCATCACCTCTCTCCTCTTGTAACACCCCACTGCTTCCAACCCTGTAACACAAGAAATAACGTTACATAACACCCTGTAACACAAGACACAACGTTACATAACACCCTGTAATACGAGACAACATTACATAACACCCTGTAACACGAGACAACGTTACATAACACCCTGTAACACGATACAACATTACATAACACCCTGTAACACAAGACACAACGTTACATAACACCCTGTAACACAAGACACGTTACATAACACCATGTAAAACAAGACACAACATTACATAACACCCTGTAACACAAGAGACAACGTTACATAACACCCTGTAACACAAGATACAACATTACATAACACCCTGTAACACAAGACACAACGTTACATAACACCATGTAACACAAGACAACGTTACATAACACCCTGTAACACGAGACATTACATAACACCCTGTAACACGAGACAACATTACATAACACCCTGTAACACGAGACAATGTTACATAACACCCTGTAATACGAGACAACATTACATAACACCCTGTAACACGAGACAACGTTACATAACACCCTGTAACACAAGACACAACGTTACATAACACACATACAGTCACGAGCCGCCATAACAATTAAGAATCCAGAGATCTCCTTGGAATACAATTATGATGATATAATATTAATTAACCATTCATTGTTGTATTATTTCCAAGGCAACATAGACACCAAAACTCGGCCCCATAACAACCCACAAACGACCCTATCAACTTTAACGTAAGGGGAGATTCTAGACACCAAAACTCGGCCCCATACAACACACAAACGACCCCTTCAACTATAACATAAGGGGAGATTCTAGACACCAATAAAACTCGGCCCCATAACAACCCACAAACGACCCCTTCAACTTTAACATAAGGGGAGATTTTAGACACCAATAAAACTCGGCCCCATACAACCCACAAACGACCCCTTCAACTATAACGTAAGGGTAGATTCTAGACACTAAAACTCGGCCCCATAACAACCCACAAACGACCCCTTCAACTATAACGTAAGGGGAGATTCTAGACACCAATAAAACTCGACCCCATAACAACCCACAAACGACCCCTTCAACTATAACGTAAGAGGAGATTCTATTGTTGTTGTCGTTGGTGGTGAATTGGAATGTCTGTGATTCCTCCAAACTATGCCACGAAACACATGCAAGATCCCCCCTATTAGTACCACTGAGGGCGTCTGTTTTCTGGTTTATTTAGGAGGAATCAGGAGCCTTCGATCTGATTTGCCAACATGAGAATCTCCCCTTTTAAAGTTAAACGACCCCTTCAACTAATTTAATTATGGGACCCTGTGTGTGTGTGTGTGTGTGATGTAGTCAGAAAATTGGAGGTAAACGAGTCCTTCAAATATTGCCACGAAACACACACAAACATACACCTATATGGAAGGAGTGTGTTGTTTCGTGGCATGGTCAGGAGGAATCAGAAGCCTCCAAACACACACACACACACACACACACACACACACACCTATATGGAAGGAGCTTGTTTGTTTCGTGGCATGGTCAGGAGGAATCAGAAGCCTCCAATTTTCACACACAATCACAGGGTCCTTAACAAACAAACAAACTAACTAACAAACAAACCTGTATTGAATAGCAGCAGACTTGGCACGCCCTTTGCGAGGCGGGGAGGGCGTGGTGAGGGGCGTGACCTTATCCCCGGGGCGCTGGCCATTCAGGAGGGAGAAGGCGTCGTCCAGGAGGTCATGGAAGCGACGACGAAGGCGGGACACGTTAGGGACACCACTAATACCTTCAGTAGATCCCCCGGAGTCTGAGAGCTGAGAGGAGGATGTGGACGGCTGGCGTGCGAGCCTTTTGTACTGTTTTGGCGGGAAGGGAAGACTCGTGGTTAAAAACATATTAATATTCATGTTTTATTTTGTACTGTTTTGGCGGGAAGGGAAGACTCGTGGTTAAAAACATATTAATATTCATGTTTTATTTTGTACTGTTTTGGCGGGAAGGGAAGACTCGTGGTTAAAAACATATTAATATTCATGTTTGTTTTGTATTGTTTTGGCGGGAAGGGAAGTCACGTGGTTAAAACATATTAATATTCATGTTTTTTTTTGTACTGTTTTGGTGGGAAGGGAAGTCACATGGTTAAAAACATATTAATATAAATTGTTTTCTTTTTTTGTTTTGGTGGGAAGGGGGAGGAAGAGAAGACTCGTGGTTAAAAACATTAATAAAAATAAAAAGAATAATATTAGAATAAAAATAAAAATAATAAAAATAAAAAGAATAATAATAACCATAAATAGAATAATAATAAAAATAAAAAGAATAATAATAAAAATAAAAATAAAAATAATAGTAATAATAATAATAACAACAAAAGTCACCTGATCTTGCGCAGTTGTCCCGCGCATGACGTCACTTTCCCGCGCTTCGACCTGCGCATCCTTCATCTCAGGCGGCAAACCGGCTTCCTCCCTCGTGTAGAGTCTGGGCGGAATGGGCGGAGGGGCTTCAGGGTCGTAGTCATAGGCGTGAATTTGGGCGGGAGGAGGCTGACCACGAGGAGTAGTACCAGTAGTAGTAGTAGTAGTAGTCTTGTTGTTGATTATGGTTGGTACACGTGGTGGTGGTAGGAACTTTGGTAATGAGGTTCCTGGTATGAAGTCTGAGGTGTTGTGGTGTTGTTGTAGTTGTGTGTATGTTGTGTCTCTATCAAATCCTTCTGGTGGGGGTATGAGTGGTGGTGGTGGAAGGAACACTGGTCCTGAAAAGGTTAGACACAACGTTAATTATTATTCATTATTCATAACATTATTTTTATGCAATTTTCCTATAAGAATAAAGTGTGTTTTTCTTTCTAGCACAGTGGTAGAGTGCGTGGCTACAGTTATTGTGGTCCAGCGTTTGAGTCCTTCCTTGGGACACTGTAAAAATCTTTCATATATATATATATATATATATATATATATATATATATATATATATATATATATATATATATATATATATATATATATATATATATATATATACAGGTGTATCGCGACGTATATAATTAAATTACACCAGAGATATAAATTATAATTTTGAGTATATTTTGTTGTATAAAGTATGGTGTGTGTAATCTCAGTAAAGTACAATGAATACTAATAAAAACTAGTTTAACTTGTGTTGTCAAATGTCGGTGAGCTTCGGAGGGAGTGGAAGCCTAATATGGTTTTCAGACCAAAGAGGCCTTATTTATTTCATCTTAATAAGTTTTATTATGATTTCAATATTTATGTGATGTTCTATAACGTACATTGAATCATATTTTCAATGCAGAGGGATAATACCAGGCCTGTATAAGAAGAAAATCCGTGAAATGTAGGGAAATGCTAAGACTTGCAGGTTGCATTATGTCGGATGAGTTTACCTAACCTCCAAAAGATATTAATCATATTTCGTTGAATATTATTTATACAGGCCTGGTATTATCACTCTGCATTGAAAATATAATTCAATGTACTGTACGTTATAGAACATCACATAAATATTGCAATCATGATAAAACTTATTAAGATGAAATAAATAAGGCCTCTTTGGTCCGAAAACAATATTAGGCTTCCACTCCCTCCGAAGCTCACCGCCATTTGACAACACACGTTTTATCAGTATTCATTGTACTT
>JAWQEG010003523.1:0-12500 GCA_033782935.1 Petrolisthes cinctipes | reverse complement strand
GTTTGTTACTTTGTTGTATGTCACGTTCTGCAGGCGCACGTGTACACCCTCAGGCGCCAGAAGGTCACTATCCGCTGATCTCCTGAGTCGCTCCAATGGTATGCCTGTCAATGCCTCGGCCTCTGATATGCTAGTCTCTGCTGATCTCCTAACCCACTTCGAAGGTACGCCTCTCAATGCTTCAGGCGCCGGAAGGTCACTATCTGCTGATCTCCTTAGTCGCTGTAATGGTACGCCACCTCTCAATAGCTGGTATGGTTCTGGCTTCATCGGTTGGTCCTGTAGTCCCTTTGCTGAGGGTATGTTACTCTCCGCTGACCTCTTGAGTCGATGTGAGTGTTTCCTTTTCAATGCCTCAGCTGCTGGCGGGTTACTCTTTCGTCCAGTCATTCTATTCTTTCTTTTCCCGGGCACTACTACTTTATGATCACCTCTCATCATTTTCGTATTTATCTCATTTTTACTCTTGTCAAGCATCGTTTCTGAATCTTGCAGTACTTCTCTCTTCATCTTGACCCTTTGAGCCACTCTCTGTTTGGCGTGATGTTTTTCGTAAACGTCAAAATGATGTGACTCTGTGTCGTGGTAATGATATCGTCCCTGACTCAGTAACCTCTTTCCATCAGGCAGTGTCACATTATCAAGGGAAATCCAATTCTTTCTCCATTTGAACCTGTCACTGTGATTATAATTTTCCTCTTCAGTCCCTTGCCTCTTTCTATTCGGTTCCATAATATTATCAAAGAGGATCCAAGCCTTTTCATGCTTGAGTCCTGGAGATAGATTGTACTTCTGATCCTCCTTCAACAACTTCCTTACATTTGGCTCCTTACCACTACCAACGGGAATCCAAACCTTCCCATACTTTGGCAGTTTTTGAGGTGTTTGATATTTCTGTAGGCTTGGATGGAGGGTGTTGTACAAGAGATGGCTGAGTGTTGGTCGAGTAGGTCCTTCTGTTGCTACATCACGCCTCACCCTGGCAATGATGGTGGTGTAGTTCTCAAAGGAGTCTGTGTAGTCTGTTGTGGTGAGGACTGGACCCTGTGTGGTGACCAGAGTAGAGCCATCAGTGTCTTGCTTCAGTTCCCCCATGGCTTTGGCATTAGACCGCTCATAGGCCAGGCGGTACAGCTCAGTGAGGGCCTTCTCTGTGTTGGTCCAGTATAATTGTGAGTTTCCACCCTGAGGTTGACCCTCCAGTACCGTTCGCACCCAGTACCTCTGATCAAGGGGCACTGTGGCATTGTTGCTGGGACTGGGAGTGGGTGAACTAGGTTGAGTCCCTGTGGTCAGATCACCCTCGGGGGTACCTGGTATTGTGCCTGATGGTGTGGTACTGAGGGTGGTACTCGTAGTGGTAGTGGTGGTCTCCAGGACAGTATCCGAAGGTGTAGTTCCTTCAGGGGTATCAGTAGAACACAGCACATCACCACCACCACCACCACCACTTGTTGACGTGTGAATGACTGGCAGTGTGGTGGTACTGGGAGGTGGTACTGTTAGCAAAGGGGTACTACTCACTAGGACAGTTGTGGCCACAGGTGTAGTGGAAGTCGTAGCCAAGGTGGTCACAAGAGTCGAGGACATGGTTGGCGACTCCTGCTGGGGCACGGTTTGTGAGGGTATGCGTCCCACTGTATCATCATCATCATCTTCTTCTTTGGATGTGGACAGAGATGCATCAACAGGTGTGGCATTGGTGGGTGTATCAAATGGTGTGGCTTCGGTAAAACTATCTTCGGTGGTTGGCATCAGTGTCGTCTGGAGATCTGTTTCATTTGAGAAGAGATCTGTACTATCAACAACAAACACCACAGTGCTTCCAGGAGTTGGGGACACAATTGTAGATTCGACAACACTTCCAGCCCAGTCAGTGTCAACACGGGTCACATTTCCAGATGCAGTTGGGGGGGATTCATCGTCGGGTTGGGGGGAGGATAGTAGTAGGGTCTGTGTGGTGTCGGAAGTTGGGGGTAGTAGGGTGGAGAGGGACGTGTCAGGAGAGGTGGTGGGGGGAGGGGTTACATCACCACTACCATCATCATCACCACTACCACCACCATCACCACTACTACCATCATCACCACTACCACTACCACCATCACCACTACCACCATCACCACTACCACTACCATCATCACCACTACCACTACCATCAACACCATCTATTAATCCCCCTCCTCCAGGATCTTCTTCGCTATAAACAGAATCGCCATCATCATCATTATTGCTATCACCAGCCTTATCAAAAATATTATTATCATTCTTCTTTTTCCCTTCTCCACTGCCTTGATAACCACCACCACCACCACCACTACTACTACTACTACTACCATCACCACTACTATCTTCATCCTTTCCATCACCACTACCATCACCATCACCATCACTAGGCACTGAGGATATATTCACTTCACCACCATTGCCAGAGATCACTAAAATGGATGAAACATTGCCTTCTGTATCTGTGCCTATGGTAGTGTGTTCCTCTATGACTGGTGGTGGTGGTGGTGTTGTGGTTGTGGTCAAGTCATTCCTTATCGTAGTAATCTCTTCTTCCTCACTCAGGGTAATATTCTCTCCACTGTGTGTTGTAAAATCGTCCCTATCTTCTGCAGCAGTGGTGGTGGTGGTAGTGGTAGTAAGGGTTTCTGCTTGTGTTGTCAATTCCTCTTCCTCTAGTGTTGTCAATCCCTCTTCTTCCTCTAGTGTTGTCAATCCCTCTTCCACTGGTGTTGTCGGAGTTTCGGATGCTGTTGTTATTGTTGTTGTCAAATCTTCAGTTCCTGTTGTTAATTCTTCAGTTGTTGTTGTCATTCCTTCACTTACTGTGGTCAATTCTTCCCCTAATGTTGTCAGAGGTTCCTCTACCGTCGTCACTTCATCCGTTGTCAATCCCTCACCTATTGTTGTCAGTCCTTCTAATGTTGTCATATCTGTCCCTACTGTTGTTATATCTGTCCCTATTGTTGTCAGTCCTTCTAATGTTGTCATATCTGTCCCTACTGTTGTCAGTCCTTCTAATGTTGTCATATCTGTCCCTACTGTTGTCAGTCCTTCTAATGTTGTCATATCTGTCCCTTCTGTTGTCATATCTGTCCCTTCTGTTGTCATATCTTGCCTTTCTGTTGTCATATCTTGCCCTTCTGTTGTCATATCTTGCCCTACTGTTGTCATATCTGTCCCTACTGTTGTCATATCTGTCCCTACTGTTGTCAAATCTCCATCCCCAGCTGTACTAATGTCTTCCTGGGCTGGTGTAGGCATTGTGTTCTCAGCAGATGGTGTCGTGGGTTCCTCAATGTCAGTAGAAATTGTCGTTGTCTCCAAATCATTCTCTGTCGTAGTAGTAGTAAACATTGGTACATCTCCCATTACCGTCGTCAATTCCCCATCATCTCCCCATTGTGTGACCTCCTCCCCATAACTCATCTGGGTAGTGGTTGTGCTTGTTTCCTCTCCTTTTTCCCCATACCCTTCCTCTCCTCCTTCCCCGACCCCATCAGGAGTGACCCATAGACCTGAGGGACCTGATTCGCTCGTGTCAAGGTCACTCGGGGTCGTTTCAGGGTCAGGTGTTGGGGTCACAAGGTCAGGAGAGATATCAGGGGATGTCGGGTGTGCTAGGAATGTCGTGTGTGTGTGGTCGGGATGGGGCGTTACAGGAGTGGAATTCCAGTGTGACAGCAACCCGTGTGTGAAGGTTGGCAGGGGGTCAGTAGTGGTGGGGGTGGTGGGGGTGGTGAGATCAGAGGGGTTGGTGGAAGGAAAGATGGGCGAGGGGTGCAGAGTGAGTGACGATGTATCCTCCGTGACCATTGGCGTTACAGGTGCATCAGTCACGTTACCAGGAGACACAGAATCACTCCCCGTCACACTGGACTCCGTTACATCCGTGTCCAAGAGGGTCGCAGTAGTAGTAACCTCCTCTGGCTCTTCTCCGCTGGTTACCGAGTGGTCAAAAGTGCTATCGGTTGTGTGTGATGCAATGGGATACAAAAAGCTGATGTCTAGTGTTCCAGCATCCACCGCTTTTCCAGGAGATCCAGTGCTGGTGGTGTCTGGAGCAAAAGTCACTGGAAGACTCATATCATTACCATCCCCCATCACTGATACATTGTGAACACTTGGATATGTAGTTCTTTCAGTCACTTTCACAGTCACTGAATCTTCATCACCTGGTGTGCTTGTCCTGTTTGGTATGTTGCTTGATGTGTCATTGGTGGATATACTGGTGTTTTGGGTGTTATTGGTGGTGATGTTGTGGTGGTGTTGTTGTTGTTTTGTGGTGTAGGGTGTGGTGATGGTGTCTGCTGGGGTGTGACTCTCTTCATGGGTGTTGGCTTCTGTCATTACCTCTGTCCACCCCTGGGTTGTCACGCTTCTTGGGTCCCCTTCCTCATCTTCCTCTGTCATTGTCTCACTCACTTCCTCACCACCCGTTCCTCCTCCTTCCGTGGGCACAGGTGTTGGGGGAACTGTTGTCTCGGGGGGCAGCTCTGGGGTCGGCAACACAACCCCAGCAGTAGCAGCAGCAGTAGTAGCTTCTGAAGATGGTATGACCGAGGTAGGCATAAGGGTCATACTTTCATCTTCCTCATCATAGGGCCTGGTCTGAGTGAAGGGAGTTGTAGTGGTAGTAGCTGGAGTGGGATGAATCAGGTGTGTTTGTGAGATGGAAGGCGTTGGGAAGGAAGAAGAGGACGCAGTGTGGGTTGTTGCTGAGGGTCCCGGGTACTCCACAGAAGGGCGCACCAAGTCAGTCACGTCGTACAGCATATCAGAGCAGAGGACGGTGGTAGTGGTAGTGGTGGTGACGAGAACAGAATGAGGGTTAGTGGTGGTGATTGGGAGTAGTACTGGTGGTGAGAGTGGTGATAATGGTGGTGGTGGTGGGGTGGTGATAGTCTTAGTCACTGTGATGTAGTTTGTGGTCTTCCTTTGCTGCGGGCCTCCTCTATCATACCCGGTCCTCCAATCGCCATCTCGGGTCCCACTCTTGTCACCAACGTCGCTAGTACTGGTCTGTGAGTGGTCATCATTCTGGGGCCTATCCAACCAACTACTATCATTACTATCGGCACCTTTACCATCACCCTTCGTGCCTGGATTCTGATCACTGGAGTCGCCTTGGTGGGGGGACCTGGTTCTAATGTACTCATAGGGTGTCCTGGTATTAGGGTCAATGGGAGGAGTTCTGGCAGTGACTTCGAATTGACTGGACCCCTCGCCTAGGTTCTTCCCTCCGCTCCTTCCCTCATCTAGTCCATACGCCCCCTCTACTCCTCCTCCTACTCCTCCTACGGGATAGAGAGGCCCTGGGAGCTTAGTGTAGGGCGTGAGGATGGTGTTTGCAGTGGCAGTGATGGGAGTAGGGTTGAGCAAAGTGGTATAGACAGTCGTAGTGAGGAAGACAGTAGTAGTAATCATTTGGCCCCTCATCCATGAAGTGTCTCTCGCTCGGTGCTTCCACTCCTCAGTTGGGCCGTCCCCTGTAAGGATGGATAGGTGTGAGGTTTCCATTTGTTTGAGGGTGAAAGAAGAAGATTTCCCCTAGATCTGGAAGACGCTTGTTGGAAGAAGAAATGGTGATAGATGGAGAGGTGGGACAGCAAGCACACACACGGAGGAAATGGAAGGAAAGGAGTGACAGGATGATGGGGATAGATTGAGAGGAGGGACAGGGAGATGGTGATAGATAGAGAGGTGGAACAGCATTAACACACGAAGGAAATTAGATAAAAAGAGGGACAGGGAGGTGATAGATAGAGAGGTGGGACAGTAAATATACGAGAGAAAGAGAAGGAAAGGAGGGACAAAAGACATTAAGTAAATAGAAGGAAAGAAGAAGAAATCACTCAAACATAATAATTTAAAAAAAAAGAGGATCGAGCAACATAAATACATACATACATATATACATATCCTACATACATACATATCATACTCACCTACATACATACATACATACATACATATAATACATACATACATACATACATATCCTACTCACCTACATACACACATACATACATACATACACACATACACACATACATACATACATACATACATATCCTACATACATACATACATACATACATATCCTACTCACCTACATACATACATATCCTAATCACCTACATACATACATACATACATATCCTACTCACATACACACATACATACACACATACATACATACATACATACATACATACCTGATGGAGTCCAGAGTAGGAAGTCTTCTAAGCTGTATTCTCTTTTGACCCTCCCAAGCGACTCAACCACTCGACCCCCTCCTCCACTCCCCTCAAACCCCCACTCCCCCGTCAGGTAGAGCGCCCCTTCGGATCCAGACCTGAACTTCCCCTCTTGGTGTTGGTGATGGTGAGGGAGTGGCAAGAGGGTGAGGAGTGTGGTGGTGGAGGAAGGACCCATTATCTCCATCACTGGTGTCGGCTCAATTTTTACACCTTCATCCTCCATTACTGTTGATAAAATGAAGGTGTGTGTTAATTAAGAGTGAGGAGAGAGGATTGTGTGTGTGTGTGTGTGTGTTAGAGAGGAGAGAGGATTGTGTGTGTGTGTGTGTGTGTGTGTGTTAGAGAGAGGAGAGGGGATTGTGTGTCTGTGTGTGTGTGTGTTAGAGTGAGGAGAGAGGATTGTGTGTGTGTGTGTGTGTGTGTGTTAGAGAGAGGAAAGATGAAGGTGTGTGTTAAGAGTGAGGAGAGAGGATTGTGTGTGTGTGTGTGTGTGTGTGTGTGTTAGAGAGAGGATTGTGTGTGTGTGTGTAGTGAGAGAGGAGAGAGAGGATTGTGTGTGTGTGTGTGTGTGTTAGAGAGAGGAGAAAGAGGATTGTGTGTGTGTGTGTGTGTTAGAGAGAGGATTGTGTGTGTGTGTGTGTGTTAAGAGAGAGGAGAGAGGATTGTGTGTGTGTGTGTGTGTGTGTGTGTGTGTGTGTGTGTGTGTGTGTGTTAGTGAGAGGAGAGAGGATTGTGTGTGTGTTAGTGAGGAGAGAGGATTGTGTGTGTGTGTGTGTGTGTGTTAGAAAGATGAAGGTGTGTGTTAAGAGTGAGGAGAGAGGATTGATTGTGTGTGTGTGTGTGTGTGTGTGTGTACACAGCCTCTCCATCGTCAAGACCTTTGTTGTGCCTCCTTGTGGCCACACACGGTAACTGGGTCCTTGCGGCCCCAGGCTAAACCAGCAGAGGATCTCGGAGCAGCAGGGGGCCCCAGAGGTGTGAGGCTATGGCCCACCGACGTGTGGACACGCCCTGGTCCCACACCAACCCCTGCCCCACAAGCCCAGTGGGATATCCTTGGCTGGACTTGAGCTAGGGGAGTAAACCCCGAAATTAAATCTGCTTCGGGGTGACGTAATAGGCAAGGCCCAACAGACCGGGCTCTTGGCACGCCCATGCAGCAGCCCGTTAGTCCAGTCGTCAAGGTCTTCACCCGCCACTGGATCACCTGATGGACTGCCAAGATAGTGGACTGAGGATTGTGCACCCACCTTCCACTTAAACAATCACTGCACAAGTCTTGCCTATGCTGACCTTTTACTCCTACAATATATTTTCATTTCCTTTCCCTTTCTCCAACTCCAACAAGTCCTCCGGCGATGGGGAAGGGGCGGTGGGGGCAGGTAAGGTTGTTACTGGCAGCCCTTAGTCCCGACCCTGCACGTGAGGCGGCCCTGGGGTGAAGGTCGCTGGATGGCTGGGACAGGAACAGCGGCCTCCTTCGGCAGCTCCCAGGGCGACTGGGCGGCCCTTTTTAGGATCCACATCGCCCACCCCGCATGGGGAGGGGTCTAGAAAAGGTGACCCAAACATTGCCTGTTCCGACCTCCACGGGCAGGTAACCGAGCCTCGCCGTGGCAACCCCCATTTCGGTCCAAACAGAACAAAGAAACTCGTAATTGGCACATGGAATGTGCGTACACTACTAGACCTCACCGATAATGAAAGACCCCAACGCCGAACAGCTATTATTGCCCATGAGCTGAAGCGATATAGAGTGGATATAGCTGCCCTCAGTGAAACACGACTATCAGCAGAGGGATCACTCACAGAAGTAGGAGAGGGCTACACCTTCTTCTGGAGAGGCTTGCAAGAGGGAGCCCGGCGTATTCATGGAGTTGCTTTTGCAGTTAAAACATCACTGCTCACTTCAATCCCTCAATCTCCCACTGGGCACAGTGAGAGGCTCATCAGCTGGCGCATTCCACTAGCAAACCACTGTAATGCCACACTAATCAATGTCTATGCACCTACACTAGACACAGACGAGGAAATAAAAGATCGATTTTATGGACAATTAAATTCAATAATGCAGACCATCCCTCGCGAAGACAAAATAATTCTTCTCGGAGACTTTAATGCCAGAGTCGGGCGCAATCATCATCTATGGGAGGGAATCATTGGTCACCATGGAGTTGGAAAGTGTAATGACAATGGTTTACGCCTGTTGACTTTCTGCTCCCAGCATGAACTGGCCATCACAAACACAATGTTCCAACTCCGTGAGATGCACAAAACCACCTGGATGCACCCAAGATCCAAAACATGGCATCTACTCGACTATGTCACTGTAAGACAGCGAGATCTGAGAGATGTAGTACTTACAAGAGCAATGCGAGGTGCCGATGGATGGACTGATCACCGCCTTGTCCGTTCAATCTTGCAATTGCGTATTCGACCGCCGATACGACGACAGGCACCAAGGCCTTGCCTTAATATCAAAGCCCTCAGCGACCAAGAGAAACGTGCTGCCCTTCAAGCAGAACTTTTGGCAAATTTAGCACCACCAGCTCCCAATGACAACCCAGCAACAACAGACACCTTATCTGTAAGATGGCGCACAGTAAGTGAGGTTCTCCTCAACACTGCCAGAAGTGTGCTTGGTACAATCAAAAGAAAAAACAGAGATTGGTTTGATGAGCAAGCTGAGGACATTCACCAGCTCCTAGAGGAAAAGAAAAGGGCTCACCAGTCAGTACTCGCCAATCCTAACGCAAGAACACGTGAAAACCTTGCAGAACTCCGTTCAAGAGTCCAGCGTGAGACTAGAAAAATGCAGAATGAGTGGTGGACCAAGCTTGCAGGTGAAATTCAGGGCTTTGCTGATGTAGGAGACCAACAGCAATTTTACAATGCCCTCAAGATGGCATATGGGCCCCAAAGTAATAGCTTTTGTCCCACCCGGAGTGCTGATGGATCCACACTCATTACTGAAAAGTCTGAAATTCTAGGCCGCTGGGCTGAACACTATGAAGACCTTCTGAACAGGAGTAACCCAACAGATCCTACCTTCCTTAACAACCTACCTGATCTCCCTGCCATGCAAGAACTTGACACCATTCCATCTCGTCAAGAAGTACACCTGGCCGTCAATAGCCTGAAGAACAACAAGGCAACTGGACCAGACAGCATTCCAGCGGAAATCCTGAAATATGGCGGTAATGCTGTTGTAGACTGTCTGCTTAACATCATTCAAGAAGTGTGGCAATCCAGATGCTGCCCACAACAGTGGAAAGATGCAGACATTATAAGCATTTACAAAAAGAAAGGTGATAGGGCCATATGTGGCAACAGCCGGGGCATCTCCCTTCTCTCCACCTCGGGAAAAGTCCTCACAAAAATCCTGCTCTCCCGAATCCTCAACAACATTGCAGAGCGGGTTCTGCCTGAATCCCAATGTGGGTTCAGGAGAGAACGCAGCACCACTGATATGGTGTTTGTGGCGAGACAGCTTCAGGAGAAGAGCATAGAGCAGCATCAAGACCTCTACATGGTGTTTGTGGATCTTGCTAAAGCATTCGATACGGTGAACAGACCCCTACTATGGGAAGCACTGAGGAAATTTGGCTGCCCTCCAACATTCCTGGCTGTCCTCAGATCACTGCATGATGGTTCAATGGCACGTGTCTCCAGTGCAGGGATAAAATCTGAACCTTTCCTGGTGGGCACAGGGGTGAAGCAGGGATGCGTAATAGCTCCTATTATGTTTAACTTATTCCTTGCAGCTGTTTCCAACATCGCTAAGCAGCAAATTGACCCTGCTGATGGTGTCCGGCTGTCTTATCGGCTAGATGGTAACCTATTCAACATCCGGCGCCTTCAAGCAAAGACACGGGTAACAGAGGAGGCAATCCATGAGCTGCAATATGCAGATGACACTGCCATAATTGGCTCATCACATGAGGGTCTTCAGCGCACCATCAATGCTGTGACAAATGCCTACACTCGTTCTGGACTTGCCATCAACATCAACAAAACAGAAGTACTAAGTATGCATGAACATCCGCGAGAGCCTGTTGAGTTCACCATCAATCAACAGCCTCTGAAGAACGTCCAGGAGTTCACCTACCTGGGCTCTGTACTTACTGACTCCTGTGACTTAACAAGCGAGGTTCAACGCCGCATTGGACTGGCTTCTGCTGCCTTTGGAAGACTGTCTCGCAGGGTCTTTCTGAACAGAGACCTTACCACTACCACCAAGGTATCTGTGTACAGGGCAATCTGTCTCTCCATCCTTTTATATGGCAGTGAATCGTGGGTACCATATCGACGCCACTTAAAAAAGCTGAAGCCTTCCACACCAACTGCCTTCAGCGCATATTAGGGCTCAAGTGGTGGCACAAGGTTCCCCACACTGATATACGCAGACGAACACAAATTGAACCCCTTGAGACTATCCTCACGCAACGACAACTGCGTTGGGTGGGGCACACAATTCGTATGCCAGAGGACAGACTTCCTCGCAAGGTCCTTTATGGTGAGCTGAGTCTGGGCAGGCGGCATGCTGGTGGCCCTCGCAAGCGCTTCAAAGACCATCTTAAAACTACGCTAAAGAAATGTGCAATAGTGCCCACTAACCTTGAAGCAGCTGCTGAAAACCGCCAAGAGTGGCACTCATTGTGCCGCACTGGCACCGAGCAACTAACAACCCACTGCAACACTCTGGCGGAGGAAAGACGACAACGGCGTCATGCGCCACAGCAAGCGGGAGGTAATTTCCCGTGCCTTACTTGTGGACGCATATGCAAGTCAAGGATTGGACTCGTCAGCCACCAGCGAGTCCATCGAGTGTAACCGCACCGAACCTGATTCCTCAGTCTTCTTCAGCATGGTGCAAAGTCATCGTCGTCTGCGACGGACAACTTTAAGCAAGTAAGCAAGCAAGTGTGTGTGTGTAGGAGAGAGGAGAGAGGATTGTGTGTGTGTGTGTGTGTGTGTGTGTGTTAGAGAGAGGAAAGATGAAAGTGTGTGTTAGAGAGAGAAATGTGTATTTTAGAGAGAGAGAGGAATGTGTTAGAAGAATGTGTATTTTAGAGAGAGGAATGTGTTAGAGAGAGGAATGAGTTAGAGAGAGGAATGTATTAGAGAGAGGAATGTATTAGAGAGAGGAATGTGTTAGAGAGAGGAATGAGTTAGAGAGAGGAATGTATTAGAGAGAGGAATGTATTAGAGAGAGGAATGTATTAGAGAGAGGAATGTATTAGAGAGAGGAATGTGTTAGAGAGAGGAATGTATTAGAGAGAGGAATGTATTAGAGAGAGGAATGTATTAGAGAGAGGAATGTATTAGAGAGAGGAATGTATTAGAGAGAGGAATGTATTAGAGAGAGGAATGTATTAGAGAGAGGAATGTGTTAGAGAGAGGAATGTATTAGAGAGAGGAATGTGTTAGAGAGAGGAATGTATTAGAGAGAGGAATGTGTTAGTGTTAAATTGAGGTTGATGGTGGTATATTTTGGAGGAATCAAGTTACTCCAATATTAAAGAAAGAGTAGTGGTAAAAAATATATTGTGTGCAAGAATATAATATCACCTCTCTCTCTCTCTCTCTCTCTCCCTCTCTCTCTCTCTCTCTCTCATATATATACAAATCCCTCCCTCTCTCTCTCTCTCTCTCCCTCACACACACACACACACATATATATATATACAAATCTCTCTCTCTCTCTCTCTCTCTCTCTCTCTCTCTCTCTCTCTCTCTCTCTCTCTCTCTCTCTCTCTCTCTCTCTCTCTCTCTCTCTCTCTCACACACACACACACACACACATATACATACAAATCCCCCCCCCCCTCTCTCTCTCTCTCTCTCTCTCTCTCTCTCTCTCTCTCTCTCTCTCTCTCTCTCTCTCTCACACACACACACACACATATACATACAAATCACCCCCCCCCTCTCTCTCTCTAGCAAGTAAATAAGTGAGTGAGTGTGACTGAGAGTAAGTGGGTCATACCAAACACTCACTTTACCAATAACTAGAGTAGAATCAAAGGAGGAGAATCAATAACATCACGAATGTACACATATACAGTGTGAGTATGTGTGTGTGTGTGTGTGTGTGTGTGTGTGTGTGTGTGTGTGTTTTCTTACCTTACCTATTTGTGTGTGTGTGTGTGTGTGTGTGTGTGTGTGTGTGTTCTTACCTTACCTATTTGTGTGTGTGTGTGTGTGTGTGTGTGTTCTTACCTTACCTAT
>JAWQEG010003522.1:0-81577 GCA_033782935.1 Petrolisthes cinctipes | reverse complement strand
ACCACACACACACGACAACAGAAACTGAAACAACGAAAATGAATAACACTTTAATCTACTGATTGTTTAAGGTGAGTGGAATATTGCTCAAAAACATTCCTCTCTCTCTCTCTCTCTCTCTCTCTCTCTCCTCTCTCTCTCTCTCTCTCTCTCTCTCTCTCTCTCTCTCTCTCTCTCTCCTCTCTCTCTCTCTCTCTCTCTCTCTCTCTCTCTCTTCTCTCTCTCTCCTCTCTCTCCTCTCTCTCTCTCCTCTCTCTCTCTCCTCTCTCTCTCTCTCTCTCTCTCTCTCTCTCTCTCTCTCTCTCTCTCTTCTCTCTCACCTCTCTCTCTCTCCTCCTCTCGTCTCTCTCTCTCCTCTCTCTCCTCTCTCTCTCTCTCTCTCTCTCTCGCTTAATCTGTATGTCTGTCAACCTAACAATCTATCTTTTATATTACCTCGGCCAAGAATGCTATGTAATTAACTCGTGTAACTTTGTTTGTTTGTGAATTTATTTGTCTCTGTTCAAGCAGGATGACACAAAAGTTATGCATGTATACTTTTAAATCTTACATCAAAGTTTGGCGCCGAGTGACTGACAACAAGTAATTACATATCAGAAGCGATTCAGATTTGTATATGGATTTAAGATTTAGTATTTAGTTTTATCTATTTATTTACTTATTTTTTGCCTTACGGTGTTGAGAATGAGGATGAGGTGATAGTGGCTTTTCCCTCAGACTTCCACACATCATTATCCATTGCTCAACTGTGTTTTGGTGGGAGTATAGAGGAACATACTACAGTACATACTACACCAGGCCTTCATCTCCACACTGGAGGTATAGAGGTATAAAGGGTTATACCTCTATGGTTGGAGATATTTGGGTCTCAGTGTGTTCTTGCTTATCCATCTATATCCTGACTACTCACCAGCTGCATGTTGGACTGTAGATGTGAGAAGAGTGACATGTCTGGGAGGAACCTTCCCTTATATAACCCCTCGGGATAGGTGAGGAGGAGGAGGAGGAGGAGGAAGGGGGGGGGGAGTAGGAGTAGGAGGGAGGGGGGAGGAGGAGAAGGGGACAGACATCATGCTCCCTTCCCCACCTACCGCCGTCGTGTTCCTCTCTCCACCACCATCGCTTACCTCGTGTCCCCTCCCTCTCCCAATCCCAACCCCAGTCCATCCAGTCGCGTTTCCTCTCACCTACCATCCCCTTCCTCCCTCCCTCCCATCCTCAGTGGCATTCCAGCATTTCCCCTAACTATCTCCCTCCCTCCCCCCCCCTCACCCACCCTGACCCTATGTACCCCGGTCCAAGCAGACACACTATACGAGTAGGTCACCCTTTCACTCCCGGGCAAGGTCAGGCTGCACTTACCTCACCCACAGCAGCAGCAAAGGTCAAGCAAGCAAGCAAGGGAGGAGGAATCTATAATATATCAGTATAATGTTACCACCAGGATTCATTTAGAAATTTACACTGATCACACGGCACACCCCGAGAGCAGTGAAAGGTCGCAGGATTAGCATTGGTGGTCCCGTCTGTTGTGGTTGGTTTTGTAGGTCAATTGAACTCAGATAGGATTGTCAGTGCCAGGCAATACAATATACAGTGTTGATAAAATAATATGGTGTGTGTGTGTGTGTGTGTGTGTGTGTGTGTGTGTGTGTGTGTGTGTGTTAAGGAGATCAGTCATATGTCAACGAACTGGAGGGCTATAATATACACTGATTCCTCCAAACTATATCAGACAACTTAGTACCTCAGTCTACGAATATAGGGGATCGGTTTTGTTGCATTGTATCCTTGCAATATCTCCCAGCTTTGTGTCTCTGATCTATTTTAATAATAATAATAATAATAATAATTGTCTAAAAGAATTAGTGGGCCTTTAATTCACTCATAATAAAAGTCCCCACTGATGTTGAGACAAAGATATATGCTGTGAATTCCCATCACTGTATTATGCATTGTGGAATCTATAGTGTGTTTGTTATCAGAGCACCAGGCAGGTAGTTGTAATTAATGCTATTTCACTATACGTACATAATGTTATAGCTGCGTTTCTGATCATTTTAATATGGTATGTTTTTTTCTCAGACGAATAAACAGTTGACTTAAAGGGGAGATTCTCTTGTTGGTGAATTGGAAGTTGTGTGATTCCTCTAAACTATGCCATGAAACAGATCCCCTATTAGTCCCATTGAGGGTGTTTGTATCCCGGCATAGTTTGGAGGAATCAGACACCTTCCAATTCACCAACAAGAGACTCTCCCCTTAAGTGTTCCAGGGATCAGTAATTTCCAGTTCCAGCGATGATCAGTAATTTTTCGCATTGTAGAAAAATAACATAAAAAACAACACCAACATCAACAACAACACTCGATCCCTGTAGCTTTCCTTGTCAGCCCCAGTAAAATTGTCTAGAGTTATCCACGTAAAGGAAAAAATGTATCTATACCTTTCCAACATAAGTAGCAGAAAGCCCCGATTAAAATACAGCTTAGGTCGATCATGGAGAGACGACTGTGAATTTGGTGCGACAAGACATTAATTTTTTTTATTTTTTTTCCTACTGTACATTTCTTCTCAGTGGGTCGCCGCTTCCTTGACTTCGATAGGTACACAATATTTCTGAGCGATTAAATTTGTACTTGGTAAAGCAAATACTTCAGAATATCTGGTGAAATCTGTGTGCTGATAGAATGTGTTTTTCATATGGAGTTTAAATAAAAGACATAATATATTAATGGTGAATATAGTTATACGTTCCATTCAGTTTTTCAAGAATACAAAAACACAAAATATATGCATTCTTTGAAGGTTTTGACTTGATGATTATTTATATATTATTTCAGTATTTCAATAAACATTTTACCGAGATGGCTACGAAATAAATATATATAAAAAATAGACACCTTATGCTTTATGAAAATACATTTGAACTAACAGAGTTTAATGTCTATTTCTTGAATTATTTGCTGCAGTGGACAGAAATTAAAATAAAGGTTAATGTATACAGTAAAATAATATGCAATTATTTGATAAACTATGTACAGTCGGCCTCATGAATTCCTATACACCACTGTGACATGAAGGGTTCGTATCAACTAGAAAATGAAGCTAATTAATTACTTAACACTAAACTTTTCTAGTAATGTTATTTGGCTAATACTTGAATCAGTCAGCAGAACAATGCCTACAATATGAGTAGAATAAAGACCACTTATGTCCAATACTCTGTGTACGAATTCCTGAGGTCGACTGTACAACAATATTCATCCATCTTCGCACTGGACATGATTAATATAAGGACAATAATTCTGTAGTCGACGATGTTACGATAGAAATCAGAAATAAAATTGTCTGTATGTTCATGAGTAAAATGAGTCTACATTATTCTTACTGGAATGCTTTATCTTGCCTTTATTCTTTTAGTGTGTTAGTTTTGGTTACAAAGTTGGAGAAACGAGCTGTCTCCAATTCACCGACGATACCTTAATTTAACCTCATTTAAGGACCCTGTCATGTGATGTATGTACTCAGAATATTGGAGGAAGCCAGCCAGATGAGTCCTTCAAATATTGCCACGAAACACACCATCTATACACAAGGAGCTTTTGTTTCGTGGCATAGTCAGGAGGAATCAGATGCCACTAATTCTCACTCATGATCACAGGGTCCTTAAGAGGGTAATTCACTTTTGTTACATTGGAGTGCCATGATTCCTCCAAACTATGCCAGGAAACAGGACCAGATGAACAAATATAATGGTGTCCTGTGGCTTGGAATAGTTTGGAGGAATCAATTGCTCCAGATTTGCCAACACTGACTGTACTTTCCCTTAATATATCCGTAACAAACCATTCAACAATCATCAACTAAATAAAAAGTGTGTGTGCCGGGCCCGGGTATGTGTGTGACAGAAATCCGAAACTACAAAAAAAAAAATACAATGCAAAAATGAAACATAATATCCACAATAGTTACTGTAGGTTGCCAAACGATTATCACATCATGGGTGGGGTGTCTGTCGGGTTGGTTTGGGGCTACAGTAGGTTCGGTTGGTTGGACGAAGCCTGAGAACCCCAAGCAAAAAGCAAGTGTTCCAACCTTCCTCTTTGAATCACTTATGTTATTTAGGGAAGGATCGAGTTTTTTTTTTTTTTTTTTTTTTTTTCATAGGATCGAGGTTTTGAGGACACGATACAACAATTTCTATCCGATTGAATGACATGTAGGAGAGATTGGTTATATTTTTCAAGTGACTCTAAAATCATATACGAATATTATCCTTTTGTGGAAATGCATTTGTGGAAATGCATGTAGTCAGAAAATTTGAGGTAAATGAGTCCTTCAAATATTGCCACGAAACACACACACCTATATGGAAGGAGCTTGTTTCGTGGTATAGTCAGGAGGAATCAGAAGCCTTCAATTATTTATCATACTCGATCACAGGGGTAAGTTATTGTCGTCGCATATGGAAGGCCACTGATTCCTCTAAATTAACAAGCTAGGTGACAGATTGGTATATACATCAACATAAAAGTATGGCATCAGTGTTGATTCCTCCACACCAGAATGCCAGGAAAACAACTAGTTTTGTACAATGAAATTCGAGGAGGGTGATTGTGACAGCATTTTGATAGGAGGAATAAGGGGCATTCCAGTTCGACCTCGCCTAATTATTTCCTTGGAGGTTGAGGGAGCAAAAAGAGAACGTCCATGAAAGTGACCCCAACCTAATTACAGCATGTCGGTGTAAATGGCGAACCGGTAATGTACCGGTAATGATTATTGTTGTAAAATTGATAGCGCTGGTGACCAAAGAATAATGCTGGATATAGATTGTGATAGTGAGCAAAAGGTTTGTTGTTTGTTTGTTATTGTTGTTGATGTTGTCGTCGTCGTCGTCGTTGCTGTTGTTGTTGTTGTTGTTGTCGTCGTCGTCGTCGTTGTTGTTGTTGTTGTCGTCGTCGTCGTTGTTGCTCTCGTCGTTGTTGTTGTTGTCGGCGTCGTTGTTGTTGTTATTGTTGTTGTCGTCGTCGTCGTTGTTGCTGTTGTTGTTGTTGTCGTCGTCGTCGTTGTTGTTGTCGTCGTCGTCGTTGTTGTTGTTGTTGTTGTTGTCGTCGTCGTCGTCGTCGTCGCTGCTGTTGTTGTTGTAAATAGAAAGTGTTGGTGAGCAAAGTATTTTCTTTAAAACATATTATACCGGTGAGCAAAAAATATGTTGAGTGACATGATTGTTTTCATAGATGTGCATTATTATACCTGGGAGTAAAATTTAATGTTATTGAACTACGTCATCTTAGAAATGCATTATACCAGTGAGTAAAAATTTGTGGAGTGATATGTTACCTCTTATATTAATTATTAGAAATGCATTATTATACTTGTATGCAAAAATTGATATTATTGAACTGCGACCTCTTAGAAATGCATCATACACCAGTGAGAAAAATATTTATTACTGAGTGACCTGTGTTCCGTTAGAAATGCAATATATGTGTTAACAAAACAACAACAAGTAGTGTGATATGTGTCCTCTTTGGCATCACATCAACACAGAAACATTCCGGGGTGTGTGTTGGCCAGCTCCCAGGACCACCATTAGGGGGGGAGGGGTCCAGTAAGGCGAAGGAAGGGAGGGTCAGCATGGGTCACGGATACACCACAACCACACCATGGGCTGGACCTGGGTGTGCATTATTACAAGCTGTATACTGACTCGGCACCATACTCACAATTTGTATACTGACTCGGCACTATACTCACAACTTGTATACTGACTCGGCACCATACTCACAACTTGTATACTGACTCGGCACCATACTCACAACCTGTATACTGACTCGGCACCATACTCACAACTTGTATACTGACTCGGCACCATACTCACAACCTGTATACTGACTCGGCACCATACTCACAACCTGTATACTGACTCGGCACCATACTCACAACTTGTATACTGACTCGGCACCATACTCACAACCAGCCAATCACACCACGTGGCTGGCCGTCTCAGCTCAGCCCACTCTACTAAAGATGTTTGGGATGTAGTAATGACCATTGCGTAGTCGATAGGCATTAATAAATAACACACACACACTGAGAATGTCAGTCACAATCACTTCAGATTTATTCAAAGGTGTATACTTAGAGAAAGAAACCTGATAATTGAAAGCAACCATTAAAAATTATAGTAGTATACCGAGGGAAACAAAGGTACCGGAAAAGATCATCATGTCACAACCATAAACATATAAAAGTATAACCATAATATATTATTTTCAGCTAGGACTTACAAGATAACTTGCCTTTAGAGAAATATTTCATTGGTGCGACGCGCCTCATTTCAGAATTTAGGGATACGTTCAGGGAATTGCCGAGTTAAGTAGTTAGTCAGAAGTTTGAGTCCAGTCTGAAAACGTTCATGAATATTCAACTGACACACACCACCAACTCAGTGAAGGCGGCAATTCTTTGTTGTTGTTGCTGTTGTTGTTGTTGTTGTTGTGCGAATTGGAGGGCCACTGATGCCTCCAAACTATGCCAAGAAACGGACCACTTAATTCCGGGGGAAGTTCAGTGTAGGTATATTCGGAGCAACTGATTCCTGCAAACTATTTCAAGCAACAGGCTACCATTATTTTTATTCATCAGGTCCTGTTTCTTGGCATAATTTGGAGGAATCAATGCGCTCCAATGTACCAAAAGTGTATTAACCCCTTAAGCTGAATAGTAGACCATGTGTTTTGTAGTTTAATTTGGAGGAATCACTGAGCCCTCCAATGTGCCAAAAGGGTTCATTAACTGGACACTCTATTCATGGTAAATCTGAAGGCTACTGATTCCTCTAAAATAATAATGCCATGAAACAGGACCCTCTGGTGGGGATGGTATACTAAATTGGTACATTGGAGTGTCTTGAATCCTCCAAAGTACCTCAGGAAACAGGACCAGATTAATAAATATATAGGTGCCCTGTTGCTTGGAATAGTTAGGAGGAATCAGTTGCTCCAGATATACCAGCACTGTACCCCCCTAACTCCCCCACTTAAGCTCGGTAGAAAGGCGCATGGTTCTCAGAGTTTGAAAGTGACTGCATGCATGGAAAAGGACACGCACGCACACACACACACACACTCACGCACGCACACACACACACACACACACACACACAATCACACACACACACACACACACAATCACACACACACACACACACACACACACAAACACACACACACACACAATCACACACACACACACACAAGCACACACACACACACACACACACACACACACAGTGAACGATGCAGGTATGTACTCCTCCTTCCCTCTGTTGGTAGTTAGATATGCATGAAGGTAAAATTAGGGAAATTAGTTCCGTAGGTGAAAGGTAAGGGACCAACAGATAGAAATTTATGCAGAGTGTCCTAGAAAAAAAAAAATGCGTATAACTTGAGGGGAATTTTGTTCAGCATATTGTCGAGACTAGGAAATGTTTTGTGAGCACTTATCTACAATAATTTACAAAGGTTAATAAATTATGTTATTGGACAGACGTTTCTCCTTGTCTATATATTCTTCATTTGTTGCAACTCCATACTTGTACAAAATAGTAAACCGATTGATTTTTGCTTAGATAATCCATATAATTAGTACCAGAAGTCATTTAGAAGTATTGAGTGACATTCTATTTTAATTTTCATCATTACACACAAACAAAATAAAATTATTTCATTAATACACAGTAAACACAACTGCATATACATCATTAGACATTAAACAAAACACAACTGCATAATATACATCTTTAGATAGTAAACAAAACACAACTCTATATACATCATTAGATATTAAACACATCTATTATTGTAATGAAAACAGCAGGGTGTGTAAATCAGAACTGTTGTCATCAATCACTCTGTCCGTACCTTGAGCAAAGTTATGTGACAAATGGGACACGACTGAATGTAAAGGGAATATTTAATTTTTTTTTGGTAAATTGGAGTGCCTTATTTCTTCCAAACCATGCCAGTAAACAGATGACCCCATTATTACTGATAGTGGCTCTGTTTTGTGGCATTGTTAGGAGGAATCAGTTGGCTTTCGATTCACCAGAAAGAGAATTAGTTAATCTCACCTTAAGCCCCCACCACCCACCCACCCACTCCCTCTACCTCTTCAGCGCACCCAACCCACCACAGGACACGGGTATAGGTCAGGTTTTGGTTCGGTAACACGATGAGGGTGATGGTGATGGTGGTGGTGGTGGCTAGCGGTGCACCCTCTGGCCTTGTCCGAGTCACCTGCTTGATTGGAGTCCGAACATGAAAGTGAAAAATATGTTGTCGTCAATTTTGCCATGCTACTGATTCATCCAATTCATCTAAACTTTCCCAAGAAACATGAAAGTGTAAAATATGTTGTCGTCAATTATGCCATGCTACTGATTCATCCAATTCATCTAAACTATTCCAAGAAATATGAAAGTGTAAAATATGTTGTCGTCAATTATGCAATGCTACTGATTCATCCAATTCATCTAAACTTTCCCAAGAAACATGAAAAAAAAGTGGACTATAAATATGTTGTCATCAATTTTATACCATGCTACCGATTCATCCAATTCATCCAAACTATTCAAAGAAACAAAGTACTTCAGTTCACTACTAAGGGATCAGTTCTGTAGTAAAGTGTGTAGGAATCGGTAAAGCTCCCTAATTCACTCATAACGAATTAACCCCTCCTCCATAGTTTAAGGAACCCTGTAATGTAGTAAAAAATAAAAAAAAATGGATATAAATTAGTCCATCACATACTACCACGAAACACCACCTATATGGAAGAAGCTTTTTATTTCGTGGCATAATCAGAAGGAATCAGAAGCCTCCAATTTTCATCCACGATCACAGGGTCCTTGATTAAGTGGTTATTATCTACTGATGAAGAAATGTAAAACTATTAAATTTATCAAGATAGGCTACAAAACAGATGGACCATTTCACTATACGGAGGTTAACTGTTCCCTGGCATACTTTTGAAAGAAGCAGTAGCCTTCCAACTCGGCCAGATCAGATAGATTACCCCATTAGGGACCACACACACATACACACCATAACATCTGGGACACCATATGACACAGGTTTCTCTCAATGCAGGGGTAGGCACCTCATTAAATTGGCCTGTAAACGTGAAATACTTGTAGAGTCGAGGTCTAGTGTTCTGTCGCCCCTCTGTATGGTATGACTCTGAACCAAACTTGAGAATAATGTTGTGGTGAATGACACGTGAGAGGGAGGGAGGGAGGGAGGGAGATGCGGGGATAGCCAGGGCAGGGAGAAGGGTGGAAGGAAGGAAGGACGGAGGGAGGGAGAGAGAGACTAACAGGTTACTCACTCCAGATACATTCATACATATATAAACCTTAAGTTGCAACATGTGTACTCTATCATGTCTCTTACCCTCCCGCCCTTTGTGTGTGTGTGTGTGTGTGTGTGTGTGTATAATTATATGGTTATGTGTGAGTGTGCTTATGCATATATACGTGTGTGTGTGTGTGTGTGTGTGTGTGTGTGTGTATAATTATGTGGTTACGTGTGAGTGTGCTTATGCATGTGTACGTGTGTGTGTGTATGTATATAATTATGTGGTTACGTGTGTGTGTGTGTGTGTGTGTGTGTGTGTGTGTGTGTACTCTCGTGACTCCACCCAGACTTAATTCGTACTCAGATTCCCACCTCACATTCTTAATCTAGTTGGTGTTGTCCTTGTTTTACTAGTACTGTACCCACTGTCTCCCTCTCTCTGTCCCTCACTCACTCTCTCCCTCTCACTCTCGCCTTCCTCAATATGCACCTACTTTCTCTTTCCTCATCTCTCCATTCCTCACTGTCCTCTCTCACCTCTCACTCTCTCTCTCCCTCTCTCCCTCACTCTCGCCTTCCTCAATATGCACCTACTTTCTCTTTCCTCATCTCTCCATTCCTCACTGTCCTCTCTCACCTCTCACTCCCTCTCTCCTTCTCTCCCTCACTCTCGCCTTCCTCAATATGCACCTACTTTCTCTTTCCTCATCTCTCCCTAACTCACTGTCCTCTCTCACCTCTCTCTCCATAATCATCATCATCATCCACCTACTTTCTCTTTCCTTTCCCTTTCTCCTTCACTACACATTTTCTCTGTCCTCAACTTTACTCCTCTGGTTTCCATATACCATTTCTTCTCTTCTCCCTCAATAATTGTCTCCTCCTTTCCTCCCTCACTTCTCACTCACTCACTCACTCACTCTGTCCTTA
This sequence comes from Petrolisthes cinctipes, assembly GCA_033782935.1. NCBI lineage: Eukaryota > Metazoa > Arthropoda > Malacostraca > Decapoda > Porcellanidae > Petrolisthes > Petrolisthes cinctipes. The sequence continues at coordinate 71,282 of JAWQEG010003522.1, read as the reverse complement.
TTAATATACAACTACTCTCTCTCTCTCTCTCTCTCTCTCTCTCTCTCTCTCTCTCTCTCTCTCTCTCTCTCTCTCTCTCTCTCTCTCTCTCTCTCTTTCAATGTTGTCCCGATGAACGAAAACAACAACAACGCACACAAATACAAAGGATCGATGCTTCTGTTGCCTTCACACACCTGACATCAATCAACCCACGTGAAAAATAATATATACAATCAATTAACCACCAGACACAATGTAGCATAATAACAAAAAACATTCCTCCAGAATAATAACGCATCCCAAAATAATAACACAGTAATACAAAGACACGTTATAACAAATTATTTTGACTAAGGGGAAATACGTATATATCTGGAACAAAATATTTTCTCCAAACTACTCCAGGCGACACGACAACAACATCATTATTATTTTTGTTCATCTGGTCCTGTTTCCTGGCATACTTTGGAGGAATCAAGACGCTCCAATGTAGACTACAGTACCAAAAGTGTATTCAATCGTTCACCCCAGAATATTGTGAGAGTGTAAGAGAAAAAAACACCAATATTTCAAACCATATTTTTAATTAATTAAGGGGAGAGTACAGTGTTGGTAAAATTGGAGCAACTGATTCCTTCAAACTATTCCAAGCAACAGACCACCAATATTTTTTTGTTAATCTGGTCCTGTTTCCTGGCATGCTTTGGAGGAATCAAGGCGCTCTAAGGTATGTATGTACCAAAAGTGTGTTACTGTAAGGTTAAGAAGTATAAAAGATAATTCCAGGATCCAGAATTAGATCCGTATCTCTCACAAAATTTGATAACCTTATTACCAGTCTTATGGCCCAACCTTTGGTGAACAATTGATAAGAATACATATATATGACTTTTTGTGTAATCCTGCTAACAAACAGACAAATAATAGACAAACAAACGAAGAAAAATAGGGACAGACAAACAACCAAACATATCGAACCAAAACAAAACAAAACAAAGCACAGCACAACACAGCACAGCACAACACAACACAACACAACACAACACAACACAGCACAGCACAGCACAGCACAGCACAACACAACACAACACAACACAACACAACACAACACAACACAACACAACACAACACAGCACAGTACAGTACAGCACAACACAACGCAACACAACAACACAAAACAAAACAAAGGAACACAACACAACACAGCAAAACACAGCACAACACAACGCAACACAACAACACAAAACAAAAGAACACAACACAACAAAACGCAACGCAACACAACACCTCCTGCATATCAAACAGAACGCATGCGACGTAAAAAAAAAAAATAAAAAAAAAAAATAAACTCGCACACATACTCAGACACAACACAATGAACTGTTTACAAGACATCGAAGGAAAGTATTACACGGTGCAGGAATAAGGACAGTAGTAGTGGTAGTAGGCAAGAACATTGGGCCCTGTAGTGTGGAGTCTATATGGAGTCATCGTACAGTACCATGCATATACAACATCGTCAACACCACCAGCTATTTCCTTGCCTGGCTATACTGCCCTAGTTAAGTAACCCTGTGATGTGGTCTTACAGAATATTGGAGGTAAATAAATGAGTCCTTCAATTACTGCCGCGAAACACCACCTTATAGGGAAGGAGCTTGTTTCGTGGTATAGTCAGGAGGAATCGGAAGCCTCCATAGTTATCATACACGATCACAGGGTCCTTAATTAAGTGAGACAACGAATGAAAACAGAAACCTCAAGAATAGGGTCGTCAATACACGAATCACACACCTACTGTAGACTGACTGAATGTATTTTTATGCGTCTTGCCATGAGAAATTCTGTGTCGTATTTACCTCCCCAGACCACCATTTTATTGTTGGTTTATTATTTTCTTTCTGCTGCTGGTAAAAATAATATTGCAATAGACGTGCTGACTGACTGACTGCAAACGTATTCGCCCCGTTTTTATCATATGTTAAGGGGACATTCTCTTTTTACTGTGAATTGGAAGGTCTCTGATTCCCTCCAAACTATGCCACGAAACAGATCCCTTATCAATACATATACCACCGAAGGCGTGTGTCTGTTTTCTGGCATAGTTTGGTGGAATCAGAGACCTTCCAATTCACCAACAAACAAAAGAATCTCTCCCCTTTAACCCACATCAAGGACCCGTGGGGTATACTGTACATACATGTGAGGGGTATAACGAGTGTAAAGTACAGGTGTGTCTCAGAATATTAGATAATGATGGCGCCTAACAGGACAACTCCACCCTCCCTCCTCGACACTCTATGATACACATATATATACAGATTTTCAGAGCCGTTTCCGCTTTAGCCTATCATTGTTGACTTTCACTTATTTGTGGCATTGCATATGGATAATAATGTTGGGTAAAATATATATATACATACATCTGTCTGGCTGTCTGGCTGGAGGAGGAAAACACATTGTTGCCCAAGGACTATACATCGACAAATCCAGATGTTAGGACAATGTATTCTTTTAAAAATCACATTACTGATATAAAAATGAATTCTGTATGGTTTGTTTATATTTAACAGTATAATTATTCTATACAATATAAAAACAGTCAACATTTAGACAAGGCAAGACGGTAAGTACATTCTAAAAACAGGAAAATTAAGCTTTTATATGGCAAGGTATTTACAAATTCGAAAACCTGTAAATATGCAGGAATCGGAAAAAAATAATAATATCGGAAGAAATGCAAGAGAACAACCAACCAAACATGCAAGTGCCAAAGGAAAGGAATTAGGCCACACGGTACTCACTGAATTCAGAAACACGAGAACCTGTAGCAATAATAATGATAATAAGAAACAATTCAGAAAAATATAGAGAGCACGAGAATATGAGAGTGAGAGGCGGGCGACCTGTGTGTGTGTGTGTGTGTGTGTGTGTGTGTGTGAGGTGAGAGGGGGCCAGGGTCAGTGCCACCAGGTATCCCCGTACTATATAATCCGGCATCAACACACCTCCAGACACAGTTGATCCTGCACACACCAACCATGAAGCTGGTTAGTTCTTTTACACACACACACACACACACACACACACACACACACACACACACATAGAGCGGATTCATATCTGAATAATTATGCAACTCAATGCCTCATATTCCGGGAAGGGCTTTATGGGATATTAATATTGTTCATCCTAAACTAGTTCAGAACTTCAAGTTTACCATAAATGTTTCTTCTTTAAAAATGCTTGAATTAGTAAAACACGTACAGATAAAGTTTAAGTATAACTAACATTCATTATTTTTGTTTCAGTTTATATTGTGTTGCGTGGTGGTGGTGGTGGCAGCCTCCCCTGCTAAGTTCAGTTCGGAATATTCTGCCCCAGTGGCGCCAAGTCCTTCCTACCGGGCGTCTTCCAAGGAAGTTCCAGCCATCTTGCTGGATGATCGTTACATGGCATCCGACGCTTCCTCCTACACCTTCCAGACGGAAACTGAGGACGGCATCTCCCGTCAGGAGTCTGGTACCGTTGTTCTGGATGGTGACGATGACGTGGCTGGAGTTGCTCAGAGCGGATCATATTCGTCAGTATAACACTTGATTGGTTTACATTTCATTCATACACAACTTAATGAGTATATCAATACAATTCTTATAACTGTTCTATACTGTATCAGTGAATGGGTCAAGATATATTGTTTTTCTCGTGTATAAAAGGTACAAGTGTCTTCAACCATTGAATATTTCACATTGGGTTGTTATTATTAGTGATATTAATGATGAGATTAGTATGTATGTATGTTATGATCTATTAGTAATGTTTATTTGTCATATTTCCTCTTCAGCTTCACTTTACCTAATGGTCAGTTGTTTGATATGACCTTCCTCATATATATTATTCAATATATGTTATTACTAATTAATATACACGGAATACGTATGTAATGATCTGATCTTAATGTCTAATTGTCATATTTCCTCTACAGCTTCACTTTACCTGATGGTCAATTGTTTGAGATAACTTACGTCAAGTAGTAACGTATTTAATATATATAACTGATAATAAGTATATAATTTATTAATGTATAATTGTCATATTTCCTCCACAGCTTCACTTTACCTGATGGTCAGTTGTTTGAGATGACTTACGTGGCTGACCACAATGGCTTCCAACCACAGTCCAACTTCCTGCCGGTGGCGCCTGAGTTTCCTCATGAAATTCCACAGTTCGTCCTTGACCAAATCCAGAAGGCACGTGAAGAAGACGACGATGAAGCCCGTCGACCCTCAGCCCCATCCCAGGGATACAGCGCTCCCTAGATCATATTAAGGAACCCTGCATGTGATGTGGTCATTCAGAAAATTGGAGATAAATGAGTCCTTCAAATATTGCCACGAAACACAACCCGTATGGAAGGATCTTGTTTCGTAGCATGTTCAGGAGGAATCAGGGGCCTCTAATTTACAGACACGATCACAGGGTCCTTAGGGATATACTGTAACTACGGGCCATATGCATGCAAGAACATTCGTGGCGTTGACGATGGCTTGGGATCATTACGACGACTCCAGAGACAAACTACAGAGTCATCGTACCGGTACCAAGCCATCGTCAACACCACATATATTCTTGCATACGACCCAACACCATCTCATCCCACCTCCACCGTCTCTCGTATAGTTACAGCTTTAAGGAGGTAATTCACTTTTATTACATTGGAGTGTCATGATTCCTCCAAAGTATGCCAGGAAACAGGACCAAATGAACAAAAATAATGGTGTTCTGATGCTTGGAATAGTTTGGAGGAATCAGGTGCTCCAGGTTGCTTCCACCTTAATGGTTTCTACTGTACACTCGAATTCCCACGAAACAGTCGACTGACCTTCTCTCTATTTATGTATTTATTATTATTAAAGACATGTGAAGCAGAACAAAACGTACTTGTATCATTTCATATCTATTAGTCCTGTAAGTGGTTATTGTGTTTTATTAATTTGTCATGTTTAACAGTAATATATTTATGTGTTCGGAATTTCCTCGTGAGACAGTGGCAATGGGTTTAGTTGATGCCCCAGTCTCACAAGGTTCCATATCGGTTGTCTCGGGGTTTTGAGGTTGTATTTGGGGTCTCATAGAATCCGTACAGATCTCACGTGTTTTGTGTCCCTCATTAAATCTCGAATTCATCTCCTGTGGCAAAGGCAGTGGACCAGACTAAACATCAGTAATAAAGTTAAAAAAGTAATAGAACCCTGGGCCACGTCATCATGGCGTAGCCGTAGGGATGAGGTGGTGTTGGCTCGTCTTCGGGTCAATGCCACCAGATTAACCCACCTCACTCCATACATCAATAAAACTTTTCCCCCCAAGTGCCCCTCATGCAAAACCATTCTTTCAATACCACACATATTACTATTTTGTGAGAAAGATGAGAGGCAACGAAACCAAATTAAACAATATATCAAATATAAAAATATGGCTCTCACAATAGAAAATATTTTTTCAGACGATAAGAATATTATAAATAAACTGATGAGATTTCTGAGGGAGAAAAAACTTTATGACCTTATATAAATTGATATAACAAAATGGAACCATTGGCTTAATGACCTTTGGCTATACGCCACTGCTGGTTGATAGCCAATAAATCCAACAAGTCTACTCCCGTCTTCGTCCCGTTGAGGTGATTCTGGTGATATTCTCTTATAAGTGTTGTTAGTGTGTATATATTTTAGAACCTTTCATACTTGAGTGTAAAGTGTAACTATTTAGTCTTTTCCTTATGTTAAATATTGATAATTGTCTGCTTAACAGGACTCTACTACCACCAAAGGCCGGGTGGAAAGACGTCCTCATATGTAGACTCCTTACCTACCCAGGTGGTCCCCCAGAGGTAGCTGTTCAGTGGGTGTGTCCGTGTTGATCACCTGGTGTATCTGACTCGTCCTAGTGGCCTACTGGTTGCCTGGTGGAATGGTGGTGTGTTGGCCGTGTGTTAGTACCCTGTCTTCGGCCTGACTGTGACTCTGGTGGATCCAGTACCTAATTCACCAGTGTCTATTCAACATTCCTCTTCTACAGTATAAGCAACAGGTCTTCTTTATGTGGGGAACTAATGTAATGTATATTTTATTTTGTGTAATTAAACCTTTGTGGTATTCTTCATGTTTCTCTAATCCCGAAGTGTTCCTGGCCTTCAAGTAACACCCTGATACTCACAAGTCCAACATATAGATAGATAAATAGATACATACATAGATAGATGGTGAGTTAAATAGTGAGTTAGTTCGATAGATAGATATAGTCATAATGTTGGAATGAATGAGGAGGAATGAAGATAGATAGTGAGCTAGGTAGATAGTTAGTTCGATAGATAGATAGATAGATATAATCATAATGTTGGAAAGAATGAAGAGTAGAGACTGAGACCAAGGAGGAAATGGAAGAGTGGAGTTGAAGCAGCTTTGTGGAGTAGAGGACTAGATTATTGTGAGAGAGAGAGAGAGAGAGAGAGAGAGAGAGAGAGAGAGAGAGAGAGAGAGAGAGAGAGAGTAAGTTGGATCGAAGTAGTGTATATATGAAAGAAAACAAAAAAAAATCACTAAGATGGGGGAGGGAGACACACAAGCACCAATGAGGAGAAAATTTGATTGATTGATTGATATTGGCGCCACAACTAGCAACGAGGTCATGTGGCGCCCGAGAAAGAAGGTGACTGAGAGGTGGGACAGTAAGCACAAAAGGTAACAAACGGTGAGTGAGGAGAGAATTTGTGCGGAGGTGAAATGGTGATTTTGTTGTGAAGGATAAATAGGAAGGCTACATAATAATAATTTCTTTTCATTCTTATACAGAGTGAAGAATTAATAAGAGTAGTGAGTGAATGTGTGTCAATGGGAGAGTGATTAATTAATTTTCTAACTTCTTTTCCGCCTGGAGGAACTAGCAGATTAATTATAATAACACACCCCTTGGTTCAGTAGCATTTTGGTTACATTGCACAGCATAGGTTTCAAATACTACAAAATTAATAACATTGTGCTATATATAACATAGTTACTGCTAAATAGTTTTCATTTTCTACGTAAAAATTTTATCATAGAAAATATACTTTAAAGCTGGAACCTATTTTTTTTATTATATTATATAAATATTTCCATACTTGGCATTAAATTAAGGGACCCTGTGATGTAGTCAGAAAATTGGAGATAGAGTCCTTCAAATTTGTCACGAAATACTACCTATATAGAAGGAGCTTGTTGCGTGGCATGGTCAGGAGGAATCAGAAGACTCCAAATTTCCTACACAATTATAGCCTACAGGGTCCTTATTAATAGGTGATAGTGTGTTCGCCTTAATTGCAACACTTTGACTAGCTACCATTTTTTATACTTGAGCCGGTAAGGATAGAGTAGCGACTTCCTGTAACATTCCTAAGCTACATATTATTATGGTCTTTCAAGTTCAAGTTCAAGTTGTGGGTCCCGCAGAGGGCCATTCATGGGCAGCATAATATGCGAGGGTTTTGCGGGGGATTTAAGGATCCAGGGTAGGGTTAGGATAAGGGTGGATTGGGTCAGGGACTAGGGGTTGGGGATTAGGATTGGGAAAGTAAGGATTGGTGATCCTATTTCTAAACGTTTCAAGAGTGGGGCTATTAACTACATGAGATGGGAGATGATTCCACTCTTGGATGCTGCGGGGAAAGAATGAGTGCCTAAATATATCAGTGCTTGTCTGGTATCCATGGTATTTAATAAAGTTGTGGCTGCCTTTAGTGGATAACATACTTGTAGGGTGTAGATATGTGTCTTTGTCTATGTTAACTAACTTGTTTGTGATTTTGTATATCATCTGATGTCTGTGTATCTGTCTTCGTGTTGTCAATGGGTCTAGTTTTGTGTCTTGTTTCAAAGTGACTGATGTAGTGTGTTTGTAATCACGTCTGGCCCATCTTGCGTGTTTTGTTTTGTATGGACTGTAATTTATTGATATTATTGTTAGTGTGTGGGTCCCAGACCGTGTCGCAGTTCTCTAAGTGTGGCCGTACGAATGTATTATAAGCAATAATTTTGATGTCTGTGTTACACCTGCTGAGGTTCCTGCGCAAGAACCCCCAGGACCCTACTAGCTTTGGCCCACCTCATGTCCGCTGAGATGTGGACGCCCAATTTATCCTTACAACTGTCACTAACAATATGTCATTACACTTCTATATCGAGCACTGGTAAATGCCACTTTGATTCCACTTTGATATCAGCTGATTCCATTAACTCAGTGGTTCTTAACCTTTTTCAATATATGCACCCCTTTCAAATCAGCAGTCAGTTCTCGCACCCCTCTATTGCTGAAAAAAAAAAAATGCTAAAACTGAAATACGTGGTTTTAATAAGTACATTTGTAGCCATCACAATACATTCCATGAAAGTATTGTAATGGCTACACCGCTACAGTAATGATCTATGTTATATAAACCGACCATTTAAATACATGTGAAGAAAGCAAAATCAGAAATGATTCACAACCAATCCTCCACCCTACTGTATATGTATCAATAAGAAAAAGTTATTAAAACAGGGAAACCATAAATCACTCAAACAGAGGTCTGCGTGTTAATAGTGCGGGAGGGTGGTGACGATAACCTCCCTCCCTCTGTGTTACCTACGTGTCCTCCCTCCCTCCGTGTCACCTATACGTGTCTCCTCCCTCCCTTGTCCCTCCGAATCACATACATATTTACTCGAGTCTGTTGCAACGTTGGCACTTCATTAGGAAATTAGATGTAGGTTTTTCTCTAGCTCAAAACACTGCTGTAGCAAAAAGATTTTTTTTTTTTTGCAGAAAAAAATAACATGCGTATATAAAAATATAATTTGCTTTAATTATGCCTATCCTCGCACCCCCTAGGAACCGGCCTCGCAACACCTAGGGGTGCGAGCACCCCTGGTTAAGAACCACTGCATTAACTATTGACTAACCCGTATGATGATATAATATCGCATCATCATAAATTTCTTAATTAACAACACAGGCCAATCTCACATGAGTCCCAGGCTGTGCTCGGATCGAATCCCTCGAAACCCATACCTGTGTGTAGTTCACATCCATAAAATTAAAAGCGGTTTTCTTCTGACAATTAATCTCTCTATAGATAATTATCCCAGCTTGTCGCTTAATTGAACACCCTCTTCCTCTTTTTCCTCGCAGACATTTTAGTTTAGTAATTAATACAACCCTTAGTGTTTTCGTACCTTCCTTACTGTCCTCAGTCTAACTAATAAGATTATAATGGCCTTTCAATTGCCTTTCCATCCCTTTCCTTGAAACCCATATCTTTAAAAAGTCCTTTCATCATGCAATCTAATAAAATTGTAGACTAATGGCCTTTCAATTGCCTTTCCATCCCTTCTCTTCAAACTCCTTAATCCTTCCATCCTTCCATCATTCAATCTAATAAAGTTGTAATGGCCTTTCAATTGCCTTTCCATCCCTTCCCTTCAAACTCGTATCGTTATTAGTCCTTTCATCATTTATTTGGGCCGCACAGAATCGAGTGTGTGATTGGTCCATTTTCCCTGGTGACGTCATTACATGGGGTCTTGGGCAGAAATATAGACGACTGAGACACCTGCAGATATTGGTTCAGATCCTATGCGTATAAATTCATGAACCCATTTATTCCGCTGCTTATCTTTTTGCTGTGGATTCACGATGGTCACCTGTTTACTTATTTGGTGGAGATCCCCCCGTTTCTTGCGTCCATTACATTGTCGATCTTAGTTATGATGCTGAGTTTACTGTTGTTTTGCTTCTAATGTTGTGAGATTTCTCCCTGATTACCCCGCTCAATGCATCTGGGAGTGGAGCTTAAGTGAACATGTATTGATTGTGCACGCAAATGGTGAGATAATGGCGTGTTTGTGAGTGAGAGAGGTTAAAATATTAGTCGTATTATACAAGGCTGTGACAACCAACCCCCAACCCCCTCTTCTGATAACACTGATGAACTTTTTTAGGCCCTATTCAAGAACATTCATGGTGTATACGATGGCGTGGTACAGATACGATGGTTCAGTCGTTTGTCTATGAAGCCACCGTCAACACCACGAATGTTCTTGCATACGGAACAATTTTATCCAGTCGTGAAAGTGTTGAGGAACCCTTTTTTTTTTCTTTTTTTGTGTGTGTGTGTCGTCGAGGCCTATTTATCAGCGAGCACTATTAGTATCCGTGCTTTGGGGTGGTGGTGGTATTATATATATATTGTAGAGTTGTGTGGGCGAGGACAATGGTGGTGGTGGTGACGACTGTGTCCCCCCAATTTCGTGTTGTTGTCAGATACGCCTTTTGCTGCGATTGTTTGTGTCCATTACGAATCATCAGCTGTCAAGGTCGTTCTTCATTAATCATTCTATCTATCACTCTGCCGGAAGGTGGTCTTGTGTGTGTGTGTGTGTCTGCCATTGGTGGAAAGTCAGTCTCAGTGTGAGGAACTTTGACATAAACGTGGCAGTGTTGGCATATTGTGACATTTGCACTTTAAATAAAATAGGGAAATCAAGTTCACCTTTAATAATAATTTTGGGACAGTATCCAGAAAAGGTCAGGTGTAAAGTGGCAACTTTAAATTGTGCCTCTTTGTGCAGTAACTTAGCCTAACTTACTTTGTGTTCCTTTGTGCATTTACAGATATTTCATTTTGTTATCATTAGAAAGAGATTGCACAGCCTGAAATTCACTAATATCTTGGGAATGTATGAAGAATGTATAGCTCTTAATAGGGATAGTGAATATCAATGAGAATGTGTTTGTCATTTGAACCATGTTAGTAAGAGTACTGTGTTGTGTTGAGTAAAGTGATGAAAACCTTATCTATTGTGGATATCTGCCTTTGAAATGTTATCTTCTACTATCAGGATCATGTGTTTTTACTTAAATTGTGTTTATGCAATGCCATACATGCATTAAGTAATACAGAAAATACATGGGTTATGTTTTCAGAAACTATGTTAGCGATTGAAAGTATAGTAATGCTGATTATTGCAGGTATGGGCATAATATTACCTTTTATGGGTTTCCCTTCCCACTGTTTCCAGTATACTATTAAGCAGGGAGAAGTGTTTTTGCTTTGTTCATGTCTTATAGCTTTGAAATTGTCAGGTTTACCATAACTACTGCACAGGGCAATGTCACTGAATTCCTTAATCTACTCTGTTGTGCACTGGTGCTAACTAGATGAAGCTTTGAGACTGTAGATATTATAATTTTCATTTTTAATAACAAATCTGTAAGTCTGTAACACTGTCATTACATTCATTTCAATTTTTTTTTTTTTTTTTTTTTTTTTTTTTTCCAGAATATGATGGTAGGCTGATATAAAGAATGTCTGAAGCAGCCAATGCCATTCATCTTCACCAGCTGAGCATTACAGGTCTGTGTCCACTTGGTTCTAACTGTAATATTAACTTCATTCTTACAGTTGATTGTAAGCTGGTGTTTCTGTGTGGGTAAGATACCAGTGTGTTAAGACTTTATTTGGAAAATCTGTATATGTGGTCCACGCGGCAAATATTTACAATTTATGTATATTTAAGTATGGGACGATGTAGTGTGTTCGTGTGTAATGAATATAATAGGCGATTGCACTTACTTTCGGCAGAATAGGCTTTCGATAAATCACGACCGCTTTTGAGACTAAGTCCAGCGTAGCGCTTCAGAGACAAGTCCAGCGTAGGAGTAAGTCTACGGTGTCTATACCCTAAGTTCAGACTCCAGCGTTCACGGTGTCTTTCTCTCCCAGGTCCTTCTTTAAAATAAGCCACTGAACACTGTACAAAGTAGTCCACATCATGATGGGATGCTCATGTGCTACTTCAAGTTGCCATCTCGTAAATCATGTATTTTTTTAAATTAAATGACGCTTTCAATATTCTTTTAATTCCATCACCATTTATATATACATAATTTCATTATTTACTCACTTAATTTCATAAATTATTTTCTCATCTCATAGTATTATAATCATTATTATTAATGCAATCTATCAACCTTCTGTATTCATCCGCAATTTTCCACCATCCCATTTTCCCTGCTACGTGTCAGTAGTACGTGACAAGCTGACATTACCAACATGGCTTCCAGCCGGTATGGCTTTTTTTTTCACGCATTTTGCTAAGCCACAAGAACTTTTTCATTTATGTGTAGATCATAGGCTAATATTGAAACATAAAATAAGTGAGCAGTGTGGACAGGAGGCTACTATGGATTATAATAACAAATTACGCGATGTAACAAATATGTCAGCCGGAATACAAAATCACGGCCCAGGTTTCTTCGAAAATTTAATCATCTGCACAATTTTCCTGCAAGTCTGGTAAGAGTTAAAACCTTTTTGTAATATATTTTATTAACAAATAGCAATGATAATTATGTACAACAATTATAATGGCCAGTCCGGTAGTCTGCTAAGGATAATAAAGGGGGGCAGTTAGGTCACGTGAGGTTATATCCCAGTAGTGTGCCCCAGTTAGGTCCCGGTAGTCTGCCCCGGTTAGGTCCCGGTTAGGTCCCGGTAGTCTGCCCTGGTTAGGTCCCGGTAGTCTGCCCCGGTTAGGTCGCAGTAGTGTGTCCCAGTCCAGATTAGGTTAGGTCAGGTCAGGTGAGGTCTGACTAGTTTCTACTGTATATTGTGCCGTGGTCTGCCCCGGTTAGGTCCCGGTAGTGTGTCCCAGTCCAGATTAGGTTAGGTCAGGTCAGGTGAGGTCTGACTAGTTTCTACTGTATATTGTGCCGTGGTCTGCCCCGGTTAGGTCCCGGTAGTCTGCCCTAGTTATGTCCTGGTAGTGTGCCCCGGTTAGGTCCCGGTAGTGTGCCCTGGTTAGGTCCCAGTAGTGTGCCCCGGTTAGGTTCCGGTAGTCTGTCCAGGTTAGGTTAGGTTTGGTTAATTATCTAAACTTGCCTCGGATTTCCAAAATCTTGACATTTATCCCTCAGGAAAATTGCAAAACCCGAGCCAACGTTTGCCGAAACTTGGCTCGGATTTCCAAAATCTTGACATTTATCCCTCAGGAAAATTGCAAAACCCGAGCCAACTTTTGCCAAAACTTGGCTCGGATTTTCAATTTTTCGACATTTATGCAGGTCAACAAACAATTATCAAGGCAAAATAAGCTCATTTACGTGTTTTCCCCCACCCAAAACCCCCGATTCCCAGTGCTCTCCCCCAAGATTGAAGGGGTTAGGGAATATGTATAAACCAAGTGGTTTCCGATCAATATTATGGTCACTAATGAATAGAACAAGTAAAAATAAGCAGGAAAAACAAAAAAAAACACTAAAATAAACACGTGGACCTCTTATACAGAATTACCCTTTATTTTATATATTGAATGAACTTTACCCTGACCTGATCATTCAAATAATAAACCTTTGTTGTGCCTCTTCTAGCCTTTGTAAAATTGTATAGGCTATACATTATTTATATATGGTATGTATTAATGGCTTTGATGCCTTGTTTCCTAGTGTAAACCCTCTTTATTTCTGGCCATGCCGGAACAGGAACAACTTCTCGGCCTCATTTGGCAAAGTTTTACTGGTAGTCATGTTGTAATACCCTAGCTTTATACTAAATTCTTTCATGCACAGTACTTAACATAGTTATTATAAGTAGCAAGTGACGGACAGAATAAAGGGGATTAAAGTTACTAGTTATAAAACCTGTTCAGATTACAATTAGAGACATATCCTGAATTTTGTGTTTTCTTACCATGCAGCTGTAAGTGGGGATTTATCTGGCATTAGCAGCATCTTCAACAAACCCTCAGCATATGTGGAGGTGGTAGTGGATGGTGTCCAACAGAAGAAAACCCAACATGCCAAACATAATGCTCATCCAAAATGGCAAGAAACATTTACAGTGTAAGTATTAGTAGTGAGGGATTGTACTGAATATCAGTTGAAACAGCTGTGATAGTATGCTGTATTGTAACTATTGTTACCTATTAGTTTATGGAAATGTTAATTTAATGATTCAGGTAAACTTTGGTATCTGTATTTCTAATTGGATTGTTGAAAGACTTTACAGCTAATTATATTTTTATGTGCAGGCTTGTGACGAAGGACTCGGTGTTGGAGTTCCGTGTGAGTGATCACCACACTTTGGTGAGAGACTCAGTGATTGGGGATGCCACACTTAAACTTGCTGATGTTGTGGCAAGGGGGGACAACAGTTCAAAATCCAGTCACAAATTATGTCTCTCTTCATCCACTACCAGCATACCTGCCGATGGTAAGTATTCACACATCCCATCAGCTTTATACTGTAGACAGTATGATACTAGTAATTAAATAATGATTAAATGGTTCATAGACATGTATTTATCTCTGTATTTCCAGTAAGTTACTTGTTAAAATTAGAAAATTTTGTTCATCTATGACTCAATGTTACACCTTTTACAGTCTCCTCAAAATATCCTGCACCCTTCATGTATAACATGTAACCCAGTTGAGTGGTGAAAATGCAACCTGGGAACTTCCTCTGTCTGTCTCAAGCTGTCCTGTACATCTGCTCACCATAGTTAAACTAAGCGTTTTACTATTTTTTTCTACACAGCTTCTCCTACCCCAAGTATTATGGTGACCCTGGAGGGCCTTCACAATTTGACAGCAGGAGGAGCCCGAATGAAAGAAACACACCACAATCATCATTCAGGTACACTTCATTATATGGAACTGTAACTACGGTAGTTCATTCTTGCTGTGATGATAAGAGAGCAAGGGGGCTTAGACTGCCGTAGATAGTGTACTGCACCCTCCCTTTCCTGCTTCATTAAGCTTATTTTCAGATTATGAGGAAAGTTTAGTGCCGTCCTAGCAGGTATGCAGAAGCCATGTACAAAAATTAATCTGGAAAGTACAGAACACATTCTGCAAGTAAATATAATTATATTCAGTATCTTTATTTTTTATTCACACTTTATCCAGCCTGCTGAGAAATATGACCTCATGTTGCCTCACATAAACAGGAAAACTTATGACACTGATATAGAATTGGTTATTATATAATTATGTCAGGTAATTTACTTAAATATTTTATTGCTATATACTCACACCTGGTGAGTCTGGTGGAATGTTGTCCAGGTGTGTGTGTTTTTTTTTTTTTATGTTCCGACACTGGATATAAGCTTCATCAAGGCCCAGGTCAACTACTACTCACACACATACACGTCACGACTTCCAAACTGGTACCCAGCCACAGAGGGAGGGAAGTGAGGGTAATTCCCAAATACTGCTGCTGTTATGGTACCAGCGAGGGTGTTTTACCACTACTGTTAGATAATGAGTCCAGTACACTAACCACTCGGCCACCTTCCCTCAATGCATGAGTAGATAATGCCAATAATAATTTTATGATCTTAGTGGTATATTTTAAAATATTTAGTACAGAGTTGCATTAATTTTAGTTGCCAGTTCAGTACTTTATAAGTGTATGTTTACCCTTTTCAAAATCAGGTAGATATGTCTGTCTATATCTCATATGCCTCATTCTTTTCTGGACCCCCCTCCCCCCTAAGAAGAAAGTATGATTAGTTTGCCAACTAATTGCTACTGTGCAGAACTACAGTCGGTATTGGGAAGAGCAAAACCTCGGTGACCTACCCCTCCCCAGGAAGGGTAGGTAAGCCTTACCCCGCCTCCAAGCGGTGACCTCGGGGGTACACCTCCTTTTTTTATCTTGTTTTTATCCATTTAGGAGGTGGAGCCAAAGGGGAAGGCGGTGTGGGGGTGAGACCTAGCTTCCCCCACATATAGGTTTTAAGGTTTTTATTGTATTTTTAGTGTTTTAAGATTTTAATTTCTTTGATTGCATGTTTTTATATTTTGTAATAATTTCTTTTAAATTTATGACCGTGATTTTTAGCTTTTGACAATGCCGACGGCCCGTGTCCCTCCGGGATTGAGCACTGCATTGGCCTTGCCAGCCATCAGTGGCACCCCAATGGGGGAGTGGACAGATATGGCTACTGGCGGGGGGGGGTCTCCGGGCTGCCCTGTAGAGGGAGTGGGGAAGAGGGAATGTATGTGAGTGGTAACTGTGAATGTGAATGGAATGACGGATGGGACTAAGAGGCGAGAGATTGTAGAATGTTTCAAGAAAGGAAGAGTGGATGTGATGGGAGTGACGGAGACACACGTGAAAGGATGTGGAGTGGTTGAGTGTCAGGAGGGAAGGGAGAGTGGACTGTGGGAGGGAATGGAGGGAGGAGTATTATGGACGGGTATGAATGAAAAGAGTAAAGGAAGAGGGAAGGAAGGGTGTGCGCTGTTGGTGTCTCCGTGGGTGTGGAAGGGAGTGGATGGACATGGGTGGAATGGGTCAAGAATAGTATGGATGACTGGAAAGATTGGCTTGGTGAAGTATGCTTGGGTGTGTGCTTATGCACCAGTGAATGAAAAGAGTAAGACGGGGAGAGAGAAGATGAGAGTGTTCTGGGAAGAGTTGAATACATGTCTGAGAGGAATTGATAATGGAAGGAGAGTAGTGATGATGGGAGACATGAATGGAAAGGTGGGAGGTGAGGAAGTGGGGAATATTGTGGGTAAATGGGGTGTAGAAGGAACAAACGAGAATGGTGAGTATCTGGTGGATGTCTGTGCTGAGAGGGGGTTGTTCTTGGCGAACACCTTCTTTCAGCACAAGATGATCCACAGGTATACATGGAAGAGAAGGGATGAGAGAGGAGAGCAAAGGAGTTTGATTGATTATGTGGCAGTGGATGAAAGGTTGCGGAAGGATGTGTATGACGCAAAAGTGGTGAGAGGAATGGTCCATTGCTCCGACCATTTTGCGGTGTTGGTGAGGATGAAGGTTAGGGTTAAGTGGGAGTATGGTAGGAGGGATGAAGGGGTGAGGAATAAGAGGGAGGTGGCTAGTGGGAAATTAGATGTAGAGTATAGGGAGGAATATAAGAGGAGGGTGGGTGAGGTGCTGGGGGATGTAAGGATGGGGATAGTGGAGGGAGTGGGAGTGAATGCGGTGTATGAAAGTAAGACGATAGTATTGAGGACAGCAGCAGAGGTAGTAGGATATAAGACACAGAAGAGGGGCAAGAAAGGGAGTGCTTGGTGGACAGAAGAAGTGAAAGATGCCGTAGAGGAGAAAAGGAAGGCATATAGGAGAACATTACAGAGGAATGTGCCAGAAGAAGTGAGAGAGAGATGGAAAAGAGAATATAATGTGTGTAAGAGACAAGTGAAAAGGATGGTGAGTGAGAGTAAAAGGAGAGTGGATGAGGAGTTTGGTATGAAGCTGAGTGAAAAGTTTAAAGAGAACAAGAAATTATTCTGGGAGGAGGTGAAAAGAGAAAGAGGAGAAGGAAAGTCTGGTAGTGTGAGAATGAAGAGAGAGGATGGAGTTACTGTGAGTAGAAGTGAGGAAGTGAAAAAAGTGTGGAAGAGGCATTTTGATCGGTTGATGAATGGGGGGACGGGAGGGGAGGCGGTGGTGACATGCATGGGGATGGAGGCAGGTGGTAGACGACAGTATGTACAGGGAGAATTAGGAAGGGAAGAGGTTAGGAAAGCAATAGGAAAGTTGAAGATGGGAAAGGCACCGGGGGTGGATGGGATAACTGCTGAAATGTTAAAGTGTGGGGGGGAGGTAGTGGTGGAGTGGATGTTGCTTATATGTACATTGGCCTGGAGGCAGGGAGAGGTGCCAGAGGATTGGAGGAGAGCCATAATTGTACCTTTGTATAAGGGGAAAGGGAGTAAGGATGAGTGTGGTAGCTATAGGGGAATAATCCTTCTTAGTGTGCCGGGGAAGGTTTACGGGAAGGTTCTTACTGAAAGACTGGTTGAAGTAACAGGGAATAAAGTTAGTGAGGCTCAGGAAGGGTTCAGAAAGGATAGAGGATGTGTGGACCAAATATTTGCATTAAAATCAATAGTGGAGAACTATATTGGGAAGGGTAAGAAGTTGTATGCCGCCTTCATGGCACTGGAGAAGGCATACGATAGAGTTGATAGGAAAGCTATGACAGAGGTGTTGAGAATTTATGGTGTTGGGGGGCCTTTGCTGAAAGGCATTGAGGCTTTTTATGCAGATGCAAAAGCATGTGTACGGGTAGAGGGTGATCTAAGTGAGAGTTTTAATATTAGTGTAGGGCTGAGACAGGGGTGTGTTATGTCACCATGGTTGTTCAATATATATATGGATGGTTGTATGAGAGAGGTGAAAGCCAAAGTGAATGGTCTGGGGGTGAAGTTGAGGCTGAATAAAGCAAATTGGTCCCTGGTGGCAAGTTTGTTTGCGGATGACACTGTGCTGATGGCTGAGAATGAAAGGAATTTACAGAGAGTGGTGGACGAATTTCAGTCTGTGTGTAAACGAAGGAAACTGAAGGTGAATGTAGGTAAAAGTAAAGTGATGGTATTTGAAAGAGCAGAAACTGAAGTGAAGTGATTGACTTTGCTACACCTTACAGAGTGGCTGTACCAACTGAGACGAAGTGTGAGATAACTCTGAGGGGCGAGAGGATGGAGGAAGTGAAGGAGTTTAAGTACCTGGGTACAGTTATGTGTAAACATGGAAGTATGGAAGGAGAAATTAGGGAGAGAGCAGTGAAGGGTAGACAGGTCATAGGATCACTGGGGAGGATTATGAAGGGTAGAAGTGTGAGTATGGAAGTGAAAAGGGGACTACGAAATAGTATAATCCTGCCAACACTGACATATGCGTCGGAGACATGGACATGGAGTAGGGCGCATCAGTCTAGAATAGGTGCTGTGGAAATGAGTTACTTGAGAGGAGCATGTGGACTTACAAGGTGGGATGGAGAAAGTAATGAGAGTGTATATGAGAGATGTGATATGAGTGAGAAGGCAATTGGTATTGAGTGTGGAGTGGTTGAGAGAGTGAAACGTGATACATTGAGATTGTTTGGACATGTGGAGAGAATGCAAGGCGAGGAATTTGTAAAGAAGGTGTATGGAAGTGAAGTTGTGGGACCTGGTGTGAGAGGCAGACCTCCGGTCAGATGGCGGAACAGAGTGGAAGAGTATGTAAAGGAGAGAAACATGAGGGGCAGAGTAGGGCTTGAACAAGTAAGGAGGGGGTGTTGGAACAGGGAGAACTGGAGACACTTCTGCCGTGGCCACCCCCTTGTGGGGAGTTCCCGGAGGGAACGAGGCGTCGGAGCTATAGATAGATAGATAGAACTGATTTATAGCAAGAATGACTGAATGAAAGAACAATTTGGCTACAGCCTACTGTTCCTGGGCCCTCATAAGGCTGGGAGTTGGATATTGATATTGTAACAGGAAGAAGAGATGGAGAGAAGGGACAGCAGGCACAAAGGAAAAAGAAGGAAAGGAGGGATGGTTGAAGAGGCAAGAGGGATTGATTCAGGATGGGAGTCAAATCCCTGTTAGTAATGCCCACATTTTTTCCCTTCAGCTGGAATGGATGATAATTGAAGTGCTGTACTTAATGCAGTGACCAGAGCAGACATAAATATTTTTCCATCCAATTTTCAGGTGGTTTGGAGGAGAGTGGAGTTAAAACAAGTTTAGGGAACACAGTGAAGCTGCGTGTGGGTGGCCGGACCCCACCACCGGTCCCCCCGCCACCCAGACAAAACCAGTCCGATGCATCAGCTGTAGTACCGCCTCCTTCCAAACCTCTAGCAACCAATAATGTAGTTAGCTCAGGTCCTGCCACAGGCCCTACCATTACACTCTCACATGGTATGCCTGCTGTACCACTGCCACAGATGCCAGCCTTAAAGAGTGACGGTCAGTCCTCACCCACGCATCAGGGGGCTCGATCCAAGAAGAGCTTAGGGAATGGCTCGGCAGTTTTAGTTTTAGGAGGAGAGAGCCCCACAGAGGGTACCAATAGTCATAGACCAACCCCCAGCAACACACCAAATGGGACAAGCGATGGTGTACAGTCAGCCTCTTCCACTCCAACAGCAGGCCAACCGGGGTCGTATTCTTCCTCGCACTCCACAGGCGTTCCTTTAGTGAACGGACAGCTTCCTTCCACTGCAACATCCTCGGCTTCATCCTCACCTGTAGCCAACCCCACTCCCCCAGCTGTACTCCCAAGGTCTGGGAACAGAGCCCATAGAGGACATAAATTAAAGCGTATATCAGGTTAGTGTGGTTAGTTTATGGTTCAGTTAAATATAATGCATAAATTGTTGTGGAGTCAGAGTTGCAGTTTTTAAATTTTCTATGGCTTTAACTTTCTTAGTACAGTATACAAATATTAATCAACATGGAGTAATCATTATTTAAATTTTGGAGTCAAGAGTCTGGAAATATTTGTTATCATCAACTCCACAACCTAAGTTTGGGGTACTTTAATATGGAATCTTTTTGCCTTTCATGTAAGTGCTTCTGGTGACATATTTCTGAAAATATTCTATTTATGAATATCCTAAGATATGTTTGTTAAATTTTCTAAGTAATGTGTGCCTAATATTTATGATAAACATTACCAAGAAAGGGTTGTGAACTTTTCTTGATTTCTCAGCAGATGGCAACTTGAGCTCCCCTTCTAATAGTGGAAGCAGCAATGGCAACAATAATGGAAGCACTGGTGGTGGCAGTGGTGGAGGCAGTGGTGGTGGTAGTGGTGGTGGTAGTGGTGGAGGCAGTGGTGGAGGCAGTGGTGGAGGCAGTGGTGGTGGCAGTGGTGGTGGCAGTGGTGGTAGTGGTGGAGGCAGTGGTGGTACAGGAACTGCTTCATCAAATGGTACCAGCAGCAGCAACTCAACTAGTCAGTCAAACACAGCTCCTGGGGAAGAGCCTCTACCTCCAGGGTCAGTCAGTTTGCCTGATTGGCAGTGATTAAGAAAAAGCTTGTTAGGTTGTCATTGTTACTTTATCAGAAAAAGTTTGCAAGGTTGCCAATGTCAGAATTGAATGTAAAAGTACCATAGCTTATCGTCATGTCATGTGTAAAATTCAACCCTGTGTACATTTGTTTCAGGTGGGAGATGAGGTATGACCAGTTTGGTCGTCGGTACTATGTTGACCATGGGAGCCGCTCCACTACCTGGGAGAGACCTAAGCCCCTTCCCACCGGCTGGGAGGCACGCAGGGATCCACGGGGACGGGTGTATTATGTTGACCACAACACACGCACCACAACTTGGCAACGACCCACTGTGGAAAATATTAGGTATGATATTATGTATCTTCAGCTCTTAACCCCTAGAGACTGCAATCCTCCCAACTTTTCTTTCTTCCCAGTTATAAATAAACTATGATTTTACAAGTTTCATGTAGAATATGTAATTTTCAATTTCATATTAAATACCTGTATTTACCCAGCAAAAGAATGTGAAGAGTGAAAAATAATATAACGTTTATCCCTGATATGAATTTTTTTATAAGAATGTGCAGAGAATAGTTATTTACAAAATATATAATAGCATACACTACTAAATGAAATATATTGCACATTTCTATTAGTATAAAGTGAAGGAGATTGGCATTAAAAGCCCAAATAAGGTGAGAGAAAAATATAATTGTCAAAGTTATCAGTAGCTTGCAAGATGTCGTTAATAGAGGCTTGATGTGAGGGAATGTGTATTGAATCTATAAGCAGTGTTTGTGATGGAAGGGAGGGAGTAGAGACAACCACCACCATCCAAATAATACTAAATGTTGGGTGGAAAGAAGGAGACATTGTCAGGGGGCACTCCCTCCCAAGCCACAATTCGTTTGAATGTCTTGCACAAGCAGCAGCTTTCTTAATGATAAACTAACATTATGTCTGTAAAATAAGAGAATCAGCCAGTGTATAGCTGAAAATTATTTCAAGAATATGAAAAGTGTTGATTGGAAATTTACAGATGTAGTGAAATGTTTTTCTCTTGCAGGCAATTTGAAGAGTGGCAAGGCGAGCGACAACACATTGCTCAACTCAGTTCACAACGATTCCTGTACCCTAATCAAAACCAAGAAAATGACAATGATCCACTTGGCCCCTTACCTGCAGTAAGTCAAAAAACTTTCATGTACAATAATGGTATTTATTGTTACCATGGCTGATGCTCCTTAATATTCATTGGAGATACGTTAGTACCTCTACTGCTTGGGTTAGCGGCCTGCCTTAGTTCCACCCATCTATAACCTCTAAGAATTACATCAGGTACAAGGATGACAGCCATCACCGTGATCATATTTACATCATGGTCATTGCAATTGCAATTTTGGTTCATCATTTTGGATTTTAATTTTCTACAGGGTTGGGAGAAAAGACATGAGCCATCTGGAAGGGTATACTTTGTCAACCACCGCAACAGAACTACTCAGTGGGATGATCCTCGAACACAAGGGTAAGTGTCCAGATTTATGAAATTACATGTCTTATAAAATTCCCATGGCTATATGCAGAGTTATTACCAAAGTTGTTCATGTTTGATTCTTGAGGGTGGAGTGTTTTGACAAGATTTTAATTTTTCTTTGATATTCACAGTAACCCTTAATTTGTTAGTGGTAGAAAATTTAATTTGAGAAGTGAAGCCCACATTTCATCCTTTGATCTGATGCAGATTAATTTTTGGGTGGAGTGCTTCCCATCTGTTCTGTGTAATATAAAACATTACAATGAAAATGAGACAATGGCATTAACTAAGCACACTGACTCAGTAAGCTTGCTGTTATGAACTTCTCAAAATGTAGTTTTGTAAGTCGGTATTCTTCTGATGTAAAAGGCGTAAGTTGAACTACAAGAAATTTTGCAAGTAGAAAGAACAACTGATTACCTGAATGATGTTTGGAATTAAGAAAAACAAAACAAAATCATGCCAGGAGGAAAAAAGCAAAATCATACCAGTATACATGTCAATTAACCCTACACTATTATAATGGCTGACAACTTTGATTTTTCTTTTAAGGAAGCACTCCTAACATCCATCTACCAAAGCGTATGGCTTTTCATAAACCCATACAGTTCTGCTTTTCTTGTATGTACTTGGACTAATACCAAGTGATTCAAAATATTACAGGAAAACCTATCTCAGTGTTAAGTTGAATGTATGGATAACAGTAGCATCTTTACAGGATGGTGTTGGAAGAGGAAGCTCTACCAGACGGATGGGAGATGCGACTAACAGAGGATGGCCGTCAATACTTTGTTGACCACAACACCAAGAAAACAACCTTTCAGGATCCTAGACCAGGTGCCAAGCAAATGTAAGTTGTCATCATTACTAGTAACTTTATCATCATTTGTGTTAGGTCTTTTTGAACAAAAACTGCTTTCAAATTCCCATTTGACCTGATTTCAAGTTAGAACATTAATTTAATGTTAAAATTTTATAAATAGTGATGTGGGATAAATCAACCTAAAGAATAACTGTGTTATCTCTGTTAGAGTTACGTGTAAAACAGGATGTCTAATTCTATTTATTCCTCTGCTCTTTCTGACAGTCGAGGTCAGTATGGCATACCCATGGTGTACGAGCGTTCCTTCAGGTGGAAATTGGGCCAGTTCCGGTATCTATGTCACAAGTGAGCTGATGCCTTTTTAAATGTCCATAATATGTAATGGTAGTGTATTATTCTTAATCACGTGAGAATACCCTGCTATTTAACTTATTGATTCGTAATTGATATCGAATCAATTTATCATTTATTTTACACCACGTAAGTTGTCACTGGATAAATCTAGTAAATTTGTTTTTTTAAGCTGGTAGTACACATTGCATTTGAAATATGTCAATACTGTATATCAGTTCTATCACACATGAATTATTTTATGATTGTTAAGCTTTAGGAGACTTTGTAGATGCAAGTAAAATGATGTAGCATAACCAGAGTAAATTAATACTGAAGGTGGGGCTTAGTATAACCTTTCACATCATGTAATATTATAAGAAGAATTTTGGGACTTTTTAATGTGTAATGACTTAATACACCACTGAAAGACAATGTTGTTATACAGTTCCTAACATTCAGAAGTACAGTTGTCTTCAGTTCATCAATTTTGACATCAAAGGGACCCAAAAAACTGCATTGATAAAATCTTCACATATCCATGAGATGATGATTTCAATAAGAAGAGCCATGGCCTTCTTGATGATATAAGGACTTATATATAATTGATTATATATGCTGTTTAATTATAAAGACAATACTGCACAGGAAGCCATTGTAACATTCATCTTTATCATTTTGTCCTTATTGAGTTTCATTATTTATTTATTTTTAATGTTTATTTATTTATTTTTGTTTAGTGTTCAGTTAATTATATAAAGGTAGACAAGAAAAGTTGCACACATGAAGAATTATGATTTTCTGATTGAATCATTGATGTACACTATTGTCCACAGTAACGCTGTGTCAGGTCACATCAAGATCAGTGTCACTCGACAGACATTGTTTGAGGACTCATTCCACCAAGTGATGAGACTTCCAGCTTATGAACTTAGGAGACGTCTCTTTATCATCTTTCGAGGAGAAGATGGTTTGGATTATGGTGGAGTAGCAAGGTGAGGATGTGTATTTTACTATTGGATTTTTTTCTTTCTTCTCTTCCTTCTTTTCTTTCTTTTTATCTTTATAAATTGGGAAGTGTAAGGACCAAAGGCAAAAGTCTGCTTAGTGTCCCCACCTGTGAAGTGAAAGAGTGAGAGGTCCAAAATTATGTCCAATGTTGTATAGTATTTGTAATTATTGTAGTAACTTGGATAATAATGTCATGAATAATATTCTGACTAGTGAAATTGAAAAAGGCTGTGAGAATTTTATTTCACAGCCAGACCACACTGTATGATAGTTAGTCTATTATCTAATTCCTTACAATTTAAAGAGTATTTGTAGTATCATAATTTTGTAATGAGACAGTTGAAGAAGAAAGGACTCCCAACATTTTAATAAGGTTTCATCATCTAAATGGTAGATCCTTTTCTTTCTTCAGAAGCATTTTTGAGTGACTAAATAATAGTTCCTAACTTTTACTGTAATACAGCAAGTATTGTCAAATAGCTGAATTTGCAATGCCAAGATATCTAATATCCATATTAAGATTACCCTCTGCACCCATATCTCCAACTTCCTTTTTGGCTTCTCCGTAGCAGACTTCTTGCTGTTAGTCCTCATCTTCTGCACTATAAGAAAAATGTATATAATTAAATATTTGATTTACAGAGAATGGTTCTTCCAGCTATCTCATGAAGTCCTGAACCCTATGTATTGCCTGTTTGAATATGCCAACAAAAACAACTACTCCCTCCAGATCAACCCAGCATCAGAAGTGAACCCTGATCATTTGATGTATTTTAAATTCATTGGACGCTTCATTGCAATGGTAAGCATTTTTCTCTTGGTCACTTAGGTATTATAAGTACTATACTTTTGATAGGGTGTCCAGAGAGGTGATAGAAATAGCTGTGGAAAAATTATTTAATGTTATTCAAAACATTAACCTTTCATCCAAGTATGTAGATTATTAGCCTACCGGTATCTATTTATCTATAGCTCTGATGACACATTCCCTTCGTGAACTACCCCAAATGCAGCACTACCCATAAGCCTTGAGACGTCTTTTTGTTGTCCAAGCGCAGGATTGGGATATGAAGACCATCTTGGGGACGCTTGGTATTGGCAGACAAAAACTGACAGAGATACGTAACAAATTTTAAGCGCGGAATAGGGAAGCTAATTGGAAGTGAATACAGTATCTGTGGTACTTGACATGTTAAACACACATGCCAATTTTGCCAGTGCAGTACAGTAATTACTTCTCCCAATATAAAGGTAGCAAATTAGTCGGACCTAACCTAACCAAATATGGATCGGGACAAACCACCCCAAAACTGTCTAAACTTAGATGAAGACAATATACCCTTGAGGCCATTCATAAAAGTTCTCATTAATTTTGACTCATATGCCTCTTAAGTATCACCATGATGAGCATAGGGAAAAGCAGTATAAACCTACAATTCTGTTCTATGCAATAATATCACTTTCGTGTGCCTTCAGGAATGAACGTATAATGTACTCTAAACTTGCTCTAAACTGCACTTAGTTTCATGAAAGCCAATTTTGTGCTGAACTGGCTCTATTTTACAGCCTGTTGCACTTAAAATTTATGTATATTTACTTGCTTCATGTCCTTGTGGTCCGCCATTTGCATTATTTACTTTTCCCAAGCTCAGGCAAGTTGCCCCAATTCCTGCTCTGGACCTTGCTTGCTTGGATATGAAGACGGTGTTGGTTTCAGTGGCTGTACACTTCACCCATCTTCGTATCCCTTTGGTCAACAAATTCAGTACCGCGCACCAAATCTTGGTTTCACCCAAGCAAGCTTCGTATCCGATTGACAACAAAAAGACGCCTTTATC
This sequence comes from Petrolisthes cinctipes, assembly GCA_033782935.1. Taxonomy (NCBI): domain Eukaryota; kingdom Metazoa; phylum Arthropoda; class Malacostraca; order Decapoda; family Porcellanidae; genus Petrolisthes; species Petrolisthes cinctipes. Next base: position 44,937 of record JAWQEG010003522.1, on the reverse strand, counting down.
TATCCACGTTGTCATAATTTACTGTGCAACTGCCTTACAGCAAACACTTGATCCACACATCTTCTGCCAAAACAAATGCCTTCCTGTTCATTGCTCGCTAACTCCTCTGATGTTTTCCTCCCCCTGTCAAGAACCAAAATATTGCACTAAGCACCTTACCTACTTTACCGCTACACACCACACCTCACCATAAACAACACACCTATACCACACACACACCCACATTACTTGGCATAACATACAATACATCCATGACATTCAAACAACATATCACGGCCATCAAAAACAAATGCATGCAAAGACTTAAAGCCTTCAGATCACTTGCCAGCACAACATTCGGACACAACAAAGAATCCACAATCACAGTATACAAACAATATATTTGATCAGTGATGGATTATGCAAGCCCTGCCTGGGCCTCAAACCTCGCTGAGACTCATCACAACACCCTTCAAACCATACAGAACAAATCACTAAAGACAATCACAGGCTGCACAGCTAGCACACCTACAGACCACCTACACTATGAAACCAAAGTCCTCAAAATCAAGGATCATCTTGACATGAGAGGCACACAAACACTTGCTGCAGCCTCCACAAACCCACACCACCCACTACACTACATGGCACAACCCCAAACCAATCTCCAGAAACATATCCATACTCAGATCACTCATCAGTCCATCCATACACTCAAAAACAACACACAGCTGCATGCACGACCTCCTGACATCCACCCATCTGAATCATCTCTTCCCCGTGAGGACAGAATCCACCTGGCCAGGCTGCGGTGTGGCCACCACCCGGCCCTTCTGACATATCAGAAGAGGTTGGATGGAGCCATTGCGGATGCCTGTCCGGGATGCAACACAGCACCCCATTCTATTAAACACATTATTGAAGACTGCAACGCACACAACCACACTCGCCAACAACACAACATACACTCTCTGAGGGCATTGTGGGAAAGCCCGGTTCAGGACATGGCTTTCCTCAGGAGCTCGGGGCTGCTTGGCCAGACAGCTTGAGGAACTTCAACAACAACAACTTAACTGACTTTTTCCTCTTTAGTTTTTCCAGTCACTCTACTTTATTTTTGTTAAAGGGTACAGTCATGGTTTTGCAAATATATAAAGAAACTCTTGTACAGTAGTTTGTATTTAAACTTATAAATTTTCATACAATGATAATTTTATCAGCAGGACATCTATGTTCTTTGTCAAATCTGCTTCAGAATGAAAATACAGAATGCATTTACCCATTTTCCCCTTTTTCCCCTAGATATCTTACACCCTGTGTTGATGTATTTTTTAATATTTCAGGCTTTGTATCATGGTAAATTCATATATTCTGGATTTACTATGCCATTCTACAAGCGGATGCTGAACAAGAAGCTTACTATGAAGGATCTTGAGTCAATTGATCCTGAATTTTACAACTCCCTGTGCTGGATAAGAGACAACAATATTGAGGTAGGTTGATGAATATTGTGATGCGATATAGCCTCTATATGCTACCTGGCCAAGACTATACAAAATGAGTGCTTGGAGACAGATCAGGATGAATCTTAATGTGTAACCAATTGCTGATGTCAGAAATCAGATATAAATTCCCCTACAAATGAAGAAAGCTCATTGGCTCATTCAAGTGTACTATTGTAACCTAAAATTCTGTTTTCTCTCTGGTGTAGTGGTGAGCTTTGAGATTTATATTGTAGTGAATGAGATATGATGGTTCCTTTTAACAGTTAATTTCATGGTTTACAGCCATAAAGAAGAAATAATTGCCTTTCACAACAACATTATTTTCCAAGGTCACCATTATTCCAGAAAAGGGACAGAACTTTAGACCATGACTGTAGCTCTGGTTCTAATCAGGTTTTCTGACTTTAAAGCGTGGCATGATGTAGTGGGTAACTCCCTTGGTTCAATCACTGGCCTCGGGTTAGAAGATTCCCTGTTGGGGTAATTTGACCTTAGAGTACTTAGGCCTATTAGCAGAGTTGTATGATTATAGGGGTGAATCATGTTTTTATAGTGATTATTACAGGCAGGTGGATGAATCTTAAGGTTCTGACCAATATCCAGGATGTTAAGGGGAATTGACTGGGGGAACAAGAGGTAATTCTGTAGCTGGAGATGATGGGAGGATGAGAATTTTATTATGAATGTTGTTTAGGATGAAAAGGTTATCTGTCTGGTTTTAAATATGAAGCCCTATATCTCTGTTGGGGTTGATGTCACTATTCAGAATAAGCTTGGGTTGGATGGTGATGTGATGGAGCTGTGGGGAAAGGTTACCTAGTATCAGGTATTGCAGTTGAGGTTTGGGAGGGCTTTATGTGTTAACTATTGTAACATGTCATACGTTTCCTGTTATTTGAGTTTTTGTCTCTCATTGGTGGTGTCATTAGGTAGGAGAGATTTCACTTCTGAAAACTTTTCATCTTGTTATTTGAGCTAAATAATATTGACTGTTTGGCTGAAAGATGATAATGTAATTCTGCTCATGGGGTTTATCAGACCTGCAGTTCTGGGCTAGTCTCATGTTTGGCACAATTTACGAGTTAAGAAGTGTGTGTTGGGTACCTTACTCTACATTGTAAGGAGTGTGTTATTGTAAAAGTGTCTTTCAACAAATGTTTATGATAGAAATTAAATGACACTTTGTTTTCCAGGAGTGCTGCTTAGAAATGACATTCTCAACTGACTTTGAAGTGCTGGGGAAAATATCTGAGGTTGAACTGAAGCCAGGAGGCAAGGAAATCCAAGTTACAGAAGAAAACAAAGAAGAATATGTTGAGTAAGGATTGTTTGTTACTTTAAAAGTACTTTTTGTGTGTGAGCGGTGGGATTATATCTGATATAATATAAAATTAATGTGTAAGAGTGTATTAATTAATGTTGTCGCACCTTTGAGAGCAGGAAGGTCGCAAGACGGCCACTGACGAGTGAACTTTGTCGCACAATATTTAAATCCATGCCAAATACTTGATTTTTAGTTGCTAAATTGGCAATATGGTGCCACTAAAAAGCATGTTACTTGTATATTTGGAATTTAGAATTAAAATATGCATTAGCGATTATACTGTAAATGATGGGTGTGGTAGCATGGATAGTGATCCTGATTAACAACTTTGATATGATATTTTTAAAAAGTTAAATGTCAGGGACAATTGATTCCTTACTTATGTACAGTCAGTAATATTAGAGAGGTTTTCAAAAGTAATAATAAAGATTTTAGTTCATATGTAAATTGTCTGTGAATCTGAATCTCTTTGAACTCTTTTTTTTTTTCCTATAAGGTTGATGATGCAGTGGCGCCTCACCCGTGGACAGGAAGCTCAGACTCAACACTTCCTTGAGGGATTCTCTGAAGTGGTGCCATTGGAGTGGCTCAAGTATTTTGATGAGAGAGAACTGGAGCTGCTGCTGTGTGGCATGCAGGAAATTGACATCAATGACTGGCAAAAGAACACAATCTACCGGCACTACACTCGATCCTCAAAGCAGATATTTTGGTTCTGGCAGGTAGGATTGTCAATGAATGGAAGAAGACCATATAAATTCATTCTGTGGTAGGCGGGTGTCGATTGTACCTCAGGTTCAGGAAAAAAACTTATTCTTTCACCATTTCCCTAGAGTCGGGTCGGCTCCCTGTACGATTCTTCTCCGGTTGTTTCAATCTAGTGTATCCTCTTATTGTTGGACTCTTTAATGGTGGCATGACCTACTGGACATCTCCCTTTTGTCACTTCTGCTGACCTCAGGATTATTTTTTGAGTGGGGCAATTTGCACAGGTTTGTTCACAATGTATTGTTTGTTTATTTGGTCCGTAGTATTGAATTAATAGTATATAATCTCAGGTTATGTAAATGGTATATAATGTTTCATCATTCCCCGCTCTTAGGGAGAAGAAATTGTTTCTCTTGCTTGACCTTTGGTCCACAGGGAAATATCTACCATCATCATAATGTTTTCAGTTTGTGAGGGAGATTGACAATGAGAAACGGGCAAGGTTACTTCAGTTTGTGACTGGCACGTGCAGGGTTCCTGTTGGAGGATTTGCAGAATTGATGGGTAAGTTTTGTATCTCAATGATTTACCTCCCATACAGTTCATTTTAGTGACATTGTAGACAAACTTTTGAGGATTCACATCAGGTTCTTATACCAGTATTATCTTGGTTACGGTTTCCACCAGCAAAGTTGGAAGGCGATGGTATAACAGCATAATTTTGTTTTCATAATATTACCGTGGCAGTGTTAATGAAATAAGTGTAAGCGAAAGTGGAAATTTCAGTAGCCCAAGAAAGGAAAAGGGACTATACAATGAGCACTTAGATAAAAACAGATAGAGTAAGTAGAGGCAGCTAAATGTTTGCTTAAGTAATTGCTGATACCTATTCTATCTTGGTGTTGTTGACCCAAATTTACATGTTTGAGAACCCAGTGGACCACAGGTACTTGGCTGTGTTTATCAGGCTCTTTTAGAGATATTTTGTGGTGAACATATCAAAGAATTGTCTGTGGTGCCCAAGTGTTGGACATGTTGAAAGGAAATGTATTGTGGTGTGAGGGGCTGCCTGCTTTGTAGTTTCTTATCTCATATTCTATCCCTGACCCTGGAGCCCCTCACCACTTGCAAAGAGGGAAATGAAATATTGATAATGTTAAAATCAGTTGAGGAGTGTAGATAAAAAAAGAATTAACGACAGATAAGTAAATTTAAACTTCTGTAAAAGGTATGGAGTGAGACAGTCATTTAACCGAAGTTTGAAAGAAACTAATTAGAGAAGGCACGAGTATGTAGAGAGAATAGATGAAATAAGAGGGGTGTAAACTGGTGAATATGATTGCATGTGAGGGACAGTAGTTTAGAACACATGATAGATGGTAGGATATAATAAAATGTTACTGTATGTATTGACAAAACAAGGATTGGAAATAGAGGAAGCACAAGAATTGTGCATGAAAAAGTGACCTAAAAGGGAAAGGGAACATGAGTTTCGCACATTTCACTTTTCAGTCTGAAATTATTACCGGTACTGAAATATTTTTGTCATTTTTATTTAGTACTGATGATGATGCTGTTATCCTGGGAATCAAAACTTTCATAAACTCTGACTTTCAGAATAAATAACTTTAATACTAAATTGTTTTTATGACACTTTGTATTTTAACAGGGAGCAATGGTCCTCAGAAGTTCTGCATAGAAAAGGTTGGGAAGGAGACGTGGCTGCCACGGTCACACACCTGCTTCAACCGGCTAGATCTTCCCCCTTACAAATCATATGAACAGATGGTGGAGAAGCTCACGTTTGCCATTGAGGAAACAGAAGGGTTTGGCCAAGAGTAATTTCTTGTTTCAGTCGTCAAATGGTTGATAAATTATGGAAAAATTTGCAAACAGGAAAATGGAAAGCTGAAGTTTGGTAGTGGATATTTGAAGTGATGTTTTCCATTTCCATATAGTGTATTTTTTCTTAGTTCATCATTTCCTGTGACAGTGATACGGTTGATAGATGTTTAGTTTCCAGTAATTGATATATAACGAGAAGATTAATGGATTTTAAAATGATAAGAAGCTGCAACATTGAAAGGGTTTAATTATTATCTCATTTCACTTGTAAATACACACTACAGTAGTTGATCATATGGATTATTTACAAAATGCTTTATGTAAATGCTGTTGTATTTAAGAGCATTGTCCAGGAAAGTTAAAGTTTCAAGTGTATCGGTAAGATACTGTATTGCTAGGTTGTGTTTTCCTGGCCATTGTCAACTGTGAAAAAAGTAGGATAGGCCAGTACTTGACCATAATGGGCATAGTGGTATATTTTATTTTGTGAAGATGGGTGAAATTATATTACAAGTGTGTACTTCTTATTATATTTCTTCTCGTTTATTTACAAATTTATGTTTAATATTCAGAATCATTTTGAAAATATATATTAATCGTTGGACCTGATTACAGTCTTATTAGATACTGATTTTAAAAAGTATAAATAAAGAAAAGATTCTCCTTTCATGGCATCATTACCTAGAATTTCTCTGGACTAGATGCATTAACTGTATGTGAAGAATATGAAAAGGAAAGTATAGTGGTCATAATGTGGCGAATATTTATCGGCATTAATAAAGGTGTAATTGACAGATATACATAAATTACTATGTTAAATAATAGCTGAATATATATATATTTCACTCTTTTTATTCATTATGCAGAATAACACTGAGTCTTCCTCTTATGCATGCTGACTGGCATATGCCTCGAAGCTTTGGTAACTGAAATTAATTAGCAAATACTATACTGTACATGTGTTCTGTATATGGCCTTTTACTCTTTATTTACTTTTGTATATATTTTTCCTTAGCTAATATATTTCCGTAGAAGACATTTAATAATTTTGACATGTGATAAACTGGTATTCTAATGAGGATATATAAGGAGGAAAAAGTGACATTTCTTATATATCTTGCACTGTTGGCCATAGGAAAAGTCTACACCTATAGTTTGTGTTTGGGTGGTATTTTCTGGCAACACAGCCCTAAACAAAACATGTAAATGTTTGAAAAAGCTCATATATCTTGTTATTCTTTTGATTTTTCATCTGTTTATTGCAATGATACCAGAAAATATTTTTCAAAATATGAACTATGAGTGCACACTTTTTCTGTGTCCAACTATGCATAATAATGACTGGCACTGAATTTCTTTGATTATAGTTAAACTTTTCCACACTTGTTTATTATAGTTACAGTTTTTCAGACGTTTTGTGTGTGCCAGTCAATAAAATGTGGACAAACTTGGAGAATAATCTAATAATAGATAATCATAAAGTACTATACTTTGAAAACCATTTCATATACATGTTAACATATCATAATGGGTTATAAACTTGTAACTGCACACTGATTTTTTTACATCAGATGGAAATTATTTTAGTATCCATCTTCATAAAGCATATGCATAATTGATAAGAAGGCTTAGGTGATAGGAGGAGGAAGTGCTGTAAAAAGTGATTGAGTGAATGTGGTGTTGGGTGAGATGAAGTGGGTTTTGATCAGTTGTGATATGAGGGTCTCTCTTGGAAGCATTATATTTGTGGGTTCCCCATAACGAATGTAATATGAAGCAGAAGAGAGATTCACTTAGAAAGTGGTTGAATCGAGTAGAAGTATGATTAGAGTGGAGTGTGTCTGTGATAAACAGTAGGCTTGATGAAGCCTGTTAAAGAGGCCCTGGTCAACACCAACCCACACACATATAATGACTTCTGTACGGGTGCTCAACGAGGGTAGTTTACGATATATAGTGGTCTTAAGGGTAGTGCCTGAAACTATTGGAAGAATAAATATTCTCAACCCCTTACCTGATTAGATTCGATCTCTTGATCTTCTGGTTACTAATCCACCCACACTAACCCTCATCCACATCCCTTCATGAGATTGTGTTGGTAAATGCTGTTCTTAATCCTGCACATAAATATCAGAGTACTGGGTTCATGCTTGGGGAAAAAAATAAATAAATAAACCTAATACAAGGCACTACACAGATAAAAGTTTAAAGGTAGCCTTAAAAAAAAAATAATTAAAAAAAAATGAGGTAACATTAAATGACCAGGCTGCTAATTAGCAAAACAAATTTGAGGGCGAAGTACGAAAGGAAGTTGAACAATAAACATGATTGTATTGATTATTAGAGATGATGAGATTAGAGAAGAATAGCTATGGGATGTAATGCTTTTGATAAACAAAACAGTACAGTATCAGTATCATGAAAACAATTTGCCACTTACTTTCAAGAGAAATGTCCTGTATATGACAAATTTGTCCCAGTTTTAACATAAGGATAAAAAATATGGTTACTACTTTAAAAAGCTCTTGAAGAGTAATCTTGTGGCTAAGGAGGAATGGATGGAAAAATGCTTGGCATAACAATCAATATATATATATACAGTATAGCTTTGATAGCACACACTCCCCAAAGGGATAGTTATTGATTCTTATGGAATTAGGAGGGATGCAGCCCTAAACAAAGCAATAGCTAGCATACTTTGTCTTTTTTTTTTTTTTTTTTTTTTTACCCTAACTGTACAGTAGGTTCCTATTCTTGCATAAACTCTGAAACTTGTCACGACTCATTTTCACTCTGCTGGCATTACAGTGTCATCTGCAAATAAGTTTGCCATCCAGTCTCAGTTTAGCACTTTTAGGCCTCCTACTCTGGCCTCATCTCCCTCATAGGCATCCCATATATGTTCAACAACCATGGTGACATTGCACTGCCTCTGCACTGCACTGATACCAAGCATGGCATAACATGGAGACAAAAAAAAATGCATCTTGGATTATGAGCACAAAGGTTGAGGATATTCTGATTCACAGTAAAAAAATATATATATATGATCAGAAAGCCATGCCATGCATGAAATTTTTTATTTAAAAAATGCCCAGTTGGCATTTCAGGGATAGAAGGAAAAGATGGGATTGAAAAAATAAATTGTGTGCATGTATATCTGTACATGGAAAATAACCACAGAGAAAATAATCAGTGCAGTAACTTTTGTGTGTTAATGTTATTCTGATTTAATTTTGTTAGTAAATGTGAAGTTCCTGTGTGTGTGTGTGTGTAACTATATACTGTATATATTTATACACATACAGTAAAGTGGACAATATGGTGGGCTTTAATCCCATAGCCTGGTGTGCTGAATCAGTGTGCAGGGAGTTTCATTTGGGGTCATATTTTCTTTAGTGATACCTGTATTGTAATTGTATTAATCAGGTGTTTTATGTGTTTTAAAGTGCTCATTCTGTTGAGGAATTCATGAAGGTTATTTATTTATAAGGAACTAATTAGATTTGCTATAGTATATCCCATCTATTGTCATTCTCAATAAGAACAGAAAAATGCCTAAAATATATTTAAGGAAAGGATACCCATTGTCAGCTATTTCTGATTAAGAATTTTATTTTCTTCCTTATGTTAGAATTATTACCCACCCACTGATAAAATTGTGCCGTAACTATTTTACTTCATCAAAATTCATAGCTTTTGCAATAAATCCAGTAAAGTATGCATGGTCTCAGGTAATCAAGTAGCAGTTACACTTGGAAAAGAATGGATATATAAAATATGCTATTGCTTATGGGATGGAATATCACTGCTCATTATTTATATGTATTTCTCACACAGGTTCTGTATACAGGAACATTTAATGAAATAATGCAAAGATGTGGAAAAGTTCTTGCATAGTTATGAGAGCTTAATTGATTCTTCATGTACCCAAGATCATGGCACTATAATACATAGGGCATTGTATATTATAATAATTGAATATGCAAATGGGTATTGCAATGTCATTATCCTTGCCTCCACAGTACAGTATAGTAGTAGAGTTTCTCATTAGTAAACCCTGTTAACACTCAAGCATCATAGTAACCTGTCTTGTAAGATCATTCTCTATGTTAATTTAATTCTGACAATTTAATCCCTATCACAGAGTACTACAACAAAACACCATACAATGTGAGACAACTTAAAAAATGTGAAGAACCTGAAAACTGAAACACACACAAACACAGTTTGGTATGATACATGTTAACATTGTTCAAGTGCTTATGTAACAGAACTTAGCCCATATTTATACTCTTATTTCCTCATTGTAAAGCATCCATGATCTAAAATCCTTGGTACACTTCAGCATGACTCAGATTAGGTAAAGTTTGGTAAATGCATGGCTTATAGGCTCTGTATTTTGTTGTCAGTTTGAGGACAAGAAAATTCTTTAACACACTGGCTATGGTGTGCCTGGCAAATGTCACATTCATAGTATAGCAGGTTTGGGAAACTTGCACTTAATTCACATAGTGAGTTTCTTAGAAAATCTTTCCATAAAGACTATATTTACCTGACCTGAAAGTTGGTTTGTCTATCCTAACCATGTTTCTGAAGTCCCAGGCAATGATTAGCTTACCAATCTATTGGAAGGCTTAGCCACTTCCTCAGGTTACATTGTACCCCGTCCTGTCCCTGCTGCTGACTATTTCCCACACATCACTGGCTACATTACCCAACGGTGGAAAGCTGATTGGTCATGTACCACAACCTGTGAACTTTAAGCAATTAATCCTGTGACCCCATGGCAATCTCCTTCTCATTGCAATAAATGATGGGGGACAGCCTTGGTCGGCCTATGGCTTGGCCACATTAGAATCATCCATGGCTTCTTCATGGATGTCACTTCACTGTCAGTGCTATCTGATTTAGGTCACAGTCCAGCATCTTCTAATTGAGTACCCCCAGTTTCATCGGCTGACCTTCTCCTTCCCATTCTCCCTTGCCCGTCCTCCTGACCACACATATCATCAGATGAGTCGCCAAGTGTTAATGACATGCAATACATTATTTCATAAATTGCACGAGAAGTCAAAGGCTAGGTGATCACGCTACTGTAATTGGTGGGATGAATCCACAAAAATTACTTGAAATGACATACCTGCATTTAATGTCACTACCAAGCCCATGAATTTTCTTGTATACAGCCCACACATAAATGGAAAAATGGAAATCTGAAACATAGACCATTAATTATTACCCACATGTGGAGCTTGCCAGGTTGTGTTATAAAAGTGGTAAAGGATAATTATTATATGGCTCCAATAAAATGTATGCATTACATTACATTGTAAATACCACTTTCAAATCAAATTTATGTGTCTTGAATATTTTGTGTTTTAAGTACAATACTGTATGTTTAGGATTACAGGAAAAGCAATATTGATTATATGTCTTACACTGATGAAGTTGTGGCAAACTAATCATATATGCATTATAGCTTCATTATTATATATACCTGTATATGGCTGATGATTTACCTTTTACCTGTATTTTAATTACCAATAAATATTTTATTTCTTGTACATCTTTGCGTTTATAAGTTGTTAATTATAGGTACTGATAGAACAGTAGTTATATTACCACAGTCTGGCACTGGAGTTTACTATTTTAATACATAGTTCTATCATTTAAGTGCAGTGACTGTTGTGACTGTTAGCACTAAGGTGTATACTGGTAAAATTGAGTAATGCTGTTTTAGAATAGCTTGTTACCTTGGATTAACTTATGCTTAGAAACACCTGTTGAACAGCAGCAAGTTTCAGGTATTTACTGTATGTACTTGCTACCAATTGTCACAGTGGTACATACAGTGCAGTATATATTACATCAAATGTATGTGACTGTTAAGTGGTGAACAGGATGTGGTGGAAGCAATACAAAAAGGAATTTGTTTGTAGGAAGGAATGCAATCTGTGTCAAGTTTTAGACATAGTCTCAGTGATAGTATGGATGATATGTTTTCACAACATTTTTAAGCATGCTCTCAGAGATAATAAGGAAATTATGTTTTCAGGAAGTAGAATGAAATCAACAGTCTCTTCCATATATTTGTAAATACCAGGTTATTAACTAGGTACTACTTTTGTGTGTGTGTGTGAGTGTGTGTTTGTGTGTGTGCATCTTACAAGCAGTACTGTATATATTAAATTAATGTGATGTACTTAATGGACAATTTTTATACAGAGTTACATTAGAGTTAAATTTTAATGGAAAGTATTATTTTCAAAATATGCTACAAACACTTTGATAGCAAGAGAATAGATAAATAAATTATTGAAACTTAATTATTAACATTTAAAGTGTCATACCTGTCCTTGTTAATCCTCTTGGAAAATTTTATACTCTATTCCCAGCAAATCTTCCCAAACAAAAGTACAGGTACTGTACAACAGTATGATAGTGGCATTAGTATCCAGACTAATTTATACTAATAGTCAATTAATTTGATTTATGACCCAACTCCATACATAATGCAAAAATAATCTTTTTTAAGGCCATATTCCTAGTCATTTGACTTTATACATAGGCTGTGATATAACTTATATCAAGACAAGAGTACTAACACATAGTTGAGTGACAACCATTTGGATATTTATTATTATCCTATATGGGTGTTATATTTGAATAACCTTTATTATTTCCAAAATAGGATAGATGTGGTAGTCTAGTGGGTTAGAGCACCTGCCTGGAGTCTCACTTGCTTGGGTTCGAGGCTCTAAACGGTACACTGAAGATTTATCCCTGTAATGTCACCACTGGGACAGGGTTGGCCTCCCATCCCTTTAATGACACAGTAGCCCAGCCTCAGGCCCCTTACACCCCTGAGTAGGGTAATAAAGGGTATGGATGTTGCCGTTGAATATAATGTACAGTATATAAGTGTACCTACCACATGAAATCGTATGATAATATGAAAGGAACATTTTCAGAATAGACATAATTTGTTCATGTACAATGTAATGTGAGAAAAAGTGAGATAATGAAAAAATTTGCATTTTCTATAGCTAAATATATAATTGTATATCATATAAATGTAAGGGGGAGATGCATAAAGCATTTTTCTCTTTATATCACATCATATTTGTGTAAGTCACATATAATTTCATTAGAGCTTATGCCAGGAGGCAAAATATGATGTACTCGTATATTTATGGTAACTCCACACCAACATTACAAGAATGGAATTACCACTCATAGTTGGGAAGAGTTGGTACTCTTGTCATGACAAGAGTCAAGTCATGGTTTCTGACAAAGTTAGGTCAAATGACCCCTACAGTGATGCAGGCAGTACTTTAAGGGTTTTGGCACCCCTTCATTCCTGAGACACTCATTTTCGATTCTTTACTTGTCTTGCTTTTCCTTCTATTTCTTTCATTCTTGCTGTACCTCCTTTCACCTTCTCCCTCATCCTACAGGGTCTTCAAGTCCCAGAATGCACTTCTTTTTTCCTCTTCAGTCTGATACTTTGTCAAATGATTAGGAATATGGCCCTTAGTTTCCTCTACACAATTGTCAAATTATCCCCCAAATTTGACAAGAGTATTCTTGTATTATTGTCACGATCCCTGTCCTTCGGCTCAAAGGCCCAGTAGGCTGTAGCCAAATTGTTCTTTCTTTCCACTCCCTGTTCATCTGCTATCTTAACAGTCTACAGGAATCCTTTATAGGTTTTCTTTTAAGGTAGCCAGGTACTGTCATTAACTTTTTTTCTTGGTGTTCACCTCCAGTGAGTCTGTGAGAAAGTATTTCTACAATATCGCACTGGACATTGAAAGTAGAGGGCTCATATCTCTTGCCTCTTCAGAACATTTTTAAAGTAAGTTTTAATCCTTGTTTTATCAAGGTCAGCACATCACGCAGAAATTGTTATTTATTTATATATGTTGTACCGGTACTGTACTGTACCACCTTTTGGTAGATTTTAAAGATCTGTTTTTCAAGTCACCTTTATGACTAATATAAAAGCAAACTAAAGTTCTCGACTAGTATATCTGTGAAACGTTACTCATAGCATACATATCAGTGTGATAAAAACAAAATTTGGCACTTTAAGGAAATACTGTTCTTTAGTTCAGTTTAAATATTTACCATTCTGTAATGACCATACCAGTTCTTGAAGTCAAACTTTAGGGGTATAGGTGCCTCGTACATTATGAGTAAATCAGTACATGCTGCTTGTATAATTTGTATCATACCTGCTACATTTTTTCTACATATATAACTGAGATTTCATGTAAATACTGTGATAGTTAGTTAAGGCAGAAGGCTGTTTATTCCAAAGTGGCAAGGGAGACTGATTGAGTCTCCATTGTATGTACAGTACTCTTTAAAAGGTTTGTATTCTCAACACTTATTATTGTGCATTCTATCCTATATGCATAAGTCATAATCCATAGTTTCTTGTCTTCCTTGAATTGAAGTCTGACCAGTCATTGCAGTGAAAGTAGGTTTGTATTTTTGAAGTACCTTAAACCCTTCAATAAGATGGAAACTAATTTCACTGAGCTAGATGGTTAAGGACTGGAACCAGCTTCACAATGGCCAGTGAAACTATAAATTGGTGGCAACATATAATGGTAGTAGTATAGTTTCTGTGATGTATTTAATAAGTTGAGGTAGACTTTGTACACCTCAACGATGCCGTGTTATTTTCAAATTGCAGGACTTTATATAATAGTAAACATTCACTTATATGGCTTCAGTCATCTGATTTGAATTTTGCCAAGGAGGTCAAGATATATATGGGTTGTGACTGCAATTTCTTCAGTTGATGTTTGCATGGACATTACAAGTGATGTACAGTACGACATGGAGTAAAATGTAGATCAAGTTTTTAAGATACTGTATAGAATTGTGAGAGTTTTGAGAGTAGATGATGCATATATGAATCAGCTACTGAAAATTATCTGATGTTCTAGTTGTTCATTTTGAAGCTATCATTTGACAAGTTATATGTATGTTTTGCTTGTGTATAGTACAGTGCTGTGTCCTCATCCAGCTACTGTAAAACCATTTTGGAGGTCATGTTTTACAGTACAGTAACTTTGTCCATAGTTTTCTTAAATAGATGCTGTTCATTTTTATTCATAGGCATGCTTTATTCAAGGATGTTTTACGTTTCAGTGGCATACAATCTATTTTTATGTTGAATATAAATGACAATTATAATACAGAGATTTTATAATTCTATCCAAACCCAAAAGACCAGACCATTTTATCTTTATTCTGACATAAATCCATCATCAGTACTGTATCTTCATTCTTGGTATATAATTTTAAAGCAAATTCTAAAGAAAAACTTGATTGATTTCGGAGAAAATTAAGGAATAAAATTCTTTGAAAATCATTTCATCCAGTAATGCAAAACTAGTAGTACCAGGTCATATAGAGCATTAACAAGACAGTAATGTACAGTACAGTACAAGGAAATGGACTACTAAGAGGGATTTGGCTCATGGAATGAAATAAGCATAATAAGACAGAAGTATATACAGTATATGCACAATGAGAATGGTCAACAGGTCAAGTCACCAAGGGCTAATGTAATCATAATATTACCCGACATTGTTTGGTGAAGGAAGGACATATTTACAGTGTATGGTTCTGTGACTAGAGAGCACACAAGACACTTCTGTGCAGTCAAGAAAAACTGGTTACAGCAGTGACTAACTTTGATTAATATTTATGGTGTTTATAAAGTCATAAGATGTGTTGTTGCTGAAAATACTAAATACCATGTGATACTAACTTTAACCCAATCCCTGACTTGAATAAATTTTGGTCACCCTATATTTGATATGCCCTTTAACTATCTTTAATGGTCTCAAGGAGCTTATTTTCAGTTTGGGTCAAACAAACCACAGCTCGATATATATAATGACCAACAATTGTTTTGCACTAGTACTGTAGGTGGGATTGAATCTTGCACATGTTGATGATTGTTTGCAGTACTGTACCCATATTATTTTCCTAATAAAGACTACTCAATGCTGTGTATATAAATACTTGTCTGATCATGTAAATAAAATGCAAACTGATTTACTGCATTATCTTTAGATCCAAAAAAATAATTTTTTTGTATTTTTTTCAGTCGCAACGAATAATACCTGTAGCAAGTGTGAGGTAAACTGAATTCATGCCATAATTCAACGACTAATGATGTGAATGTCAACACCAACACTAGTGCTGTTCACCGATTCAATTACATTACAAGTGAAGATTGTATAGGTAAGTTTGGATACCAAAAAGGGATAAAAGTACAAAGTTTGAGTAACTATAGCCTAGTACACACTATGGGTTATGAAGTGGTAGTAGTATTTTTATTACAATGGGGACTAGCAACAAGCCAGGAGGGATTTTTCTGGCAGCCTATAAATTGGGGTTACATGTTAGTAAAAGGTAGGTAAGGGACAAGAAATGCATCAGGTGTGAGAGGGAGAAAATAGCAGACTCACTGAGGAGGTCTGTCATAAAGGGAAGTTGTCCAAGGGAGATGGGAGGGCAAGCTGATGAGCTGCTTAAAACAGGATTAATGAAGTGATGGCTAACAACTTTGCCTAGGCTGTTCATACACATAGAGGTAGTTACTACTGTCTGTTGTTTTTATTGGGTACCGAGACATATCCCCCCCCCCCCCCCGAGTAAATTAAGCACCACATGAAAGACTTCTGAGACCACCCATCAGCCACTGTCAGTTTCTTGGGGATCATAGTTCTCAAAGTAAGTAATTCATAACAGAGCAAATACATTTATAATGTATGATTAATGTTGTTAAATCATAAGCCCCAATTAGTAACATATTGTTTATTTCATCTTGTTACTTGACAATATCAATATCAGTAGAACTAATTATAACTATCAATTCACAGCACAATACAAGAGGTGAAAAAGTTTGGATAGGAATCTTATAATATGGTATTATAAGATTGCTTTGGTCTCACGTATCTGCATCCATCTCTAGGTGCTTTTCTATTTCTGCTAAGAGAAGATCACATTTGCCAATCATGATGCTGACTGCTTCATCCAATATTTCATGACTTTTCAAGGCACTATGAGACTCCACATAAACTGAAATATAAAGGTATGGTAAATCAATTTTCATCATCATTGCCAATACTGTACCTTATATTTTTATATTTTCTAGAGACCGAACACCCAGTAAAATTTGTCATAATGTACCATTATTCATCCCCATTTGAGCCCACAAAATTCCAATGCTGCTGTTTTTTTATAGTGCTTACATGTAGGATTTTCAAAGTTAATGACATTTTACACCCTACCAGGCATACCACTACATCTTCTGCAGTTGCATACTGCACAAATAACTAAACTCACAGCAATCCCTCTGTTATATACTGCACGTGGCTACTCTATGCTTCCCACCACATTATCCCCATCCTCCCACCTAACCATCATATTAGTTTGTCAACCTCTAAGGCTTAAGGCTCTTTGATTCCATTCCTTCCCTCCAACTATTAAACATTTCCTTCATTTCCTCCAAGTTGTCTGTTAATCTGTTACCAACATCAAATCATTTGCATATAACAAAATCCTAGGCAGTCCCATTCTGAGACTGCATGACAGTGCCACAAGAATCATAATAAACAAAAGCAAGCTCAAAATCAAACCAAATGGACTCCAACATAAACAGAATGCTCCACACACATCTCGCCCTGAACTTTTTACTGCAGGTTTTACCCATATTTACAAATAACAAACCATACTGTACTTACATATTACATGATCTGTTTTTCTTGTCATTTTTACAGAATCCTTAATGTTGTCATACTGGAAAACATTTCGAGAACATGCATCATTCCGGGCATCATTCACTTTCGCCACATTTTTTCCTGAAATAGAATGAAATACATAAAACAGTTGAAGAGAATATGACGATGTAAATTGCACTGGATTTTATCAATAGACGATTATTTTATTTTTAGTCAGTAACATCCAGGTCTTCTATTTCGAGTGTCTGCGTTCAATCACTAGGTACGGTACAGGCCTAACATTTGTCAAGATTAGCAAATTGCAAGTTCAGTACCATTAGAACCTTATGAATGCAACTGATCCCTTACTTCCTCAGGGAACTCCCCCCCCCCCCCAAGGGATTGGCCACAGCACAAGAATCTCCAGTTCTCTATTCTAAACACCCATATCCTGGTAGGGTCTAAATTACTAAGTATAATACCTATTGTAATTGTTTTTTTTTGACAAACTTGAAATTCTTTTACCTTCTGAAGTTGTTATGATGTCAATGACTCCAGGGGAGAAACATTTTTGAAGGAGAAGAGCATCCTCTCCTTCTACTTCACGAACAAGCTTAATCTCAGGCAGCAAACGGTACCAGCTCAGACCTGGTTGGAACTTGGCGTGATCACTGCCGATACCTGCCAAATGAAAATACAATATCTGATTCCTGACACTGTTATATAAAGTGAGCCTAACAAAATAGTAATATGAAGTTTAATTTACTTATATTATTGATATCTTTTGCCATCCAGCCCATCTCAAAAGTTAACTGCTTTATGACCTATTTCTATAAGCAACAGAAACATCAACACAAAACATTTGTGGGTAAATTTTACATCTGGAAGTTCCTCGGTAAGTTGGAGTATCAATTATAAAAGTAACTGATTGATGCTATGGTCAACCCAAGGAATAAAGTGACCATGCTTTCTTAGGCCAAGTTATGAGAGCACCCTACTACTTTTCATTTTCAATTCAAATAAGTTGAGAGTTTTTAGTTGTAAAACACAGTTGGTAAAACCCTTAACTACAAGCAATGCTTTCTGTAACTCAGAGGAGAAATAAAGCCAAAAAGAAAGAAGTGTCATCTCTGCTAATACATGTAATAATTTAGATTTTAGTGGAGTTACGTTTTTACAACCCAAACATGGCTCCACTATGCACGAGGGTTGAAAATCTTATGATTCCTTCACTACATGCCATGAATTTACACAATATTGTGGCAGTATTCATTCAAGCTAAACATTTGCCTGCAGAAGTTTCTACATTCTCTAATCTTCCTCACAAATCAAGGGTATGGAACCAGTGAACAGCTTAGTTTGCATTACTTTAACAATATAGTACGCAAAACACACTAGTCTATAAGAAGAGAAAATTTCATCTCTAAATTTGTTGTTGGCCATTATTAATGAATCACTCACTGACAAAAGAATTAAGATTTCATGAAGCCATAATTATCACCCACCTTTTACAGCATATGCTTCCAGATTAATTAAATGTCCACAGTTCATCTTTGCCAACAGTATATCATCATGAAGAGGCTGCATGCTAGACTCTTGGAAAATGTCTGTCTGATTTCCGAAAGGTATCCATTTCAAACTGGATGACAACACTGAAACAAAAATAAATAAATAAATAAATAAATAATGATGCAATACAAACAGTTGAAATGAAAAGGAAGAAATAAGACCGTGCTAGGCCTCCAACTTACTAAACTTCTTCTATGCCTCAATTTACTAAGGTGTTAAAAATTCCTTGGTTGGATCTCAATTTACTTTAATGCTTCAACTTACACAATGGTACATTATATATAGCCTATGTGCCGTGTGGCTGATCCCAATGTGTAATGGTTGAGACAAAATGTGCCCAACAAGCAGTGATAAGCCTTCAAACACCATACACTTAAAAATACCGATACTATGAAATGCATGCTCAAAATGCTAGCAACACCATTTATGATATATTTAAGTATCAAATTACAGTACAGCGTACTGTAAAACAAGTGCTTCATAACTTACAAAAATTTCCTCAAAAAACTTACAGCTAGTATACTGTACTATTTTAAATATACTCATTATTGAAACCTACAACACCATCTCTACAATCTTCTACAAAACAAAACACAAATCTCACCTTTCCTGTCTTTGTACAAAATATCAGGATTGGTCTCTTTGTCACTAGCCTGTGGATTCTTGGAACACCGAACCTTCAGCTCATATTTAACTGAATCCTGGGCTCCCCATTCCTTTTCATCTGTTAATATTATTGATAAATATATAAAAAACACATCTATACAACCATTTCAAATAGAACACGATGTACTGGTACCATAGTAAGCCATACCACCTTGGTATTGTATATGCTGTATATTGTATACTGTAAGTTGAGATAGTGGATATGATACAGTATTGCTACTGTAGGGCTATTTCCAAACTAAATGAATCTGGCAGTTTATGCTTTTAAAAAAACTGGTAAAAACATGACTGAGATATCTCATAAAATTATTTTTTCTGCAAAGCATAAGGCTATAGTAAAAAAAAAAAAAAAAAAAAAACATTTTTAGTATCTCAAATGGATAATCATCTACTAACTAACACTGAAGTCTGCTCAGAATATGTAGTGTATGGTATCCAATGTCTGATATCAGAAACAATTTTACCATGTAAAAAAAAAAAAAACACACACATACAACTGTGCCTCACATACAGACCTTTGCTTCTGAACTCAAAGAAGCGTGGGTCCACCTTGAGGGGAACCAAGCCAAGTCTATGTGCCAAAACTTCATCCTGAACAATGCTGGTATTATTATACATATACACCTTCTCTATTGCCATTGTTGCCACCTGAAAATATGTAGATACTGTATCAATATATGGTATTTATAACTATTAGGAAAGTACTTCACAGTAGTGTATGTTTCACTGGAACAGTTGCTGCAATATATATACTGTCCAATCTAAAATAGTACTCAATATTGTACTGTGATATTATATCAAATTCATACTGACCTCTGCCAGAATTATTCTTCTGTATGCATTAACAATAGATATATGAAAGCCAATGAAATCCAGCTCCATATCAGTATCATCCATGGACATCAGTTTAATTATGCCGTCATGATCACTCCCTTTTGCAGGACTCTCCAAGTCATGTTCCTGTAATGGAAAATATCAATATATGGTAAACATACAACTGTTGTTGTTGAAGTTCCTCAAACTGTCTGGCCGAGCATCCCCGAGCTCCTGAGGAAGGTCATGGCCTGAACCAGGCTTTCCCACAGTGCCCTCAGAGAGTGTATGTTGTGTTGTTGGCGAGTGTGGTTGTGTGCGTTGCAGTCTTCAATAATATGTTTAATATAATGGGTTGCTGTGTTGCATCCTGGACAGGCATCCGCAATGGCTCCTTCCAGCCTCTTCTGATGTCAGAAGGGCCGGGTGGTGGCCACACCGCAGCCTGGCCAGGTGGACTCTGTCCTCACGGGGAAGGGAGGATTCGGATGGGTGGATGTCAGGAGGTCGTGCATGCAGCTGTGTGTTGTTTTGAGTGTATGGATGGACTGATGAGTGATTTGAGTATGGATATGTTTCTGGAGATTGGTTTGGGGTGGGCAGGGTGTATGGTATCATGAACTGGGTGTTGTTTTGGTGGGTGTTTTGCCATGTAATGTAGTGGATGGTGTGGGTTTATGGAGGCTGCAGACATTTTTAAAAAGAGAATAAGAGAGGTAGTAATCTGATCATGTATGAGAGAGAGAGAGAGAGAGAGAGAGAGGTACAGAAGGTAAAGGTACAGAAGTGGACCTTACTGTATAATAGATATTTTACTGTCATTACCCACTATTTCGGACCATTCTAAGACACTTTTCTTCTATGGTTTTTCTTCCTCAAATGCCCCGTTTCCAAGATAGGGCATATTCAAAGGGGGCATTTTGAAATTAGCCTGACCTTACCTGTCCTGACCTAACCTAACCTAGACCGCATCAGACTACCGGGACCTAACCTGGGCAAACTACCGGGAAATAATCGTGATAAAGTACAATAAATGACAGGGGTAAAATACTAGGACCCAGCCGGATCTGGCAACACTGCTGAATTAAGGTCCACTTCTGTACTAATACCGTGGTTTTATCCTAAAGAATTACCGAAACTCCATTGAAATAACTGGTCAAATAAATTCACTATTTTTACCATAATATATACCACATTCAAGAACACTCATGGTGCATACGATGGCTCCATAGAAAAACAAACAACCAATTAATCGAGCCGTCGTACCACAACACCATCGTATGCACCACCAATGAATATGGCTCTTAGTTATATCAAACCAAATAAACTTACTGGAACCAGCTGGAATTCTTCTAACTTGATCCTTCCCGTGTCCATTTCGTTGTATTAATTAACTTGATAACCAGATGATATTTAAATTGGGGATGTATAATTTGAGATATAAACAAAACAACTCACCCACGTGTTTATGTTAGCAGTATTGCCACAACTTACGTTTAAACTTTCGGGTCTCAATGGAAAATAAAACTTATGTTAACTTATGCTAAATTTCGGTTCTCCTAGACTCGATTTTCTTTTTAATTTAGGAGGAATCAGTAGCCCTCCAATATACCAAAAGTATATGACCCTCTTAAAATACTTGTAACGCGTAGTTACTATGTAGTGAAGATGTTATCTTCACTTGGGGTTAATGGCAAATAAGTTTGTGTTGGTCTAGTCTATTTATTTCTTCAGGTTTTACATTGCATATAAATTTTATAGCTAACCTGGAATATGATCATGTGACTATATTTTATAGTTAACCTGGAATATGCTCAATCATATACATAAAGGTTGCCTGCTACATACTTAAATGCGGTAAATTAATATATTCCCCGATTTCCTAACAACTGTGTCATAGCATCATTCTTACATCATTACGCATCACTGCATAAAATACCATACATACCAGACAAGCACTGATATATTATAAAATGGCTTATTTCAAAATAAGTTCAAAGGTTTCAAAGATTTATGCTCCGATATCAAAACTAAATAAGATCTGGTAACAATGTCGTCTGCCTCTTATACAGACTATCGTACATATTTTTTACGTTGAATACGGTATATTCTTTTACTCTCATTTCACACACTAGACTTGGTCAATCATTGTACATCATGTGGATAGGAATGTTGTTCTTGAATGTGATAATTTTGATTGTTCATGCATCAGATTAAATTTTTTTAAAGTACTGTTTTCGAAACTGCATTTTAATGATTATCGTACGCGAAATGTCAGCTGTAGTTGTAAACATAAGAACTTGCTACTTCTTAGCTGTCGCACTGATGTCAATAGCATTGCTTTTTCAGGATAATTATTGATATAGTTGATTTTTAAAGCAACATAGTGAATATTTGTCACGTACAGTACTTACAAGTAACTGATGTGCTAAACTCAGATATGGAATAATAACTGCTACATTATTGATTATATTAGATCTTTAGATAATGTTATTTACAGTTAAACTAGTGATTATTAAAAAACCTTTGAAATAAACCTTGATAAAACACACTCTTATGTAAATTTCAAAATATAATGAAAAAAGTTCTTAACGTGTAAAATGTATCTGCTAGCAAATTTTAAATCTAGCAATGCAGCCCTACATATTGGCAAACCTGATCCAGACAGCAGCAGCCGTGAGCCAGTATTATCAGGTATGGGAATTTTTTTCTAGAGATGGGAAATTAGAGGTATCAATGGGGAAATTATATACCAATTGTTCAAGAGTAAATGGGGAAATTTCTACCAGAAGAAATAACAAGATGGTAAATATACGATTATACGAATTTTCGAGGCAAAATGGGAGATTGATGGAAAATATACGACTAGTATCTTCAAGAGTAAACAGGGAATATTTGAGGTAGATAGGGTAATTGATAGTAAATATACGACTATCTTCAAGAGTAAACAAGGAATTTTTGAGGTAAAAAGGGATATTCTGATGTTGGGGAAATTTCGTGAAGCAGACCTGGCAACACAGCCTTGAGCCCGAGGCTGAGACAGACAGACAGACAGACAGCCTCTACATGACTCCCGTGGTATGACTGTCTCACTGTCTGCCTCAGTTGTGGTTTAGCTGTTCTTGTGGTTATACTTCGTCACTCATTTTAAATTATTACTGCCTCTGTAGGAAATTACAAGAAAATATTTGTGTCATCGTGCTTGCTGCTCTTCAAAATTGTCATGGTAAGTGGAATAATATACAAAAATGTATTTTCACAACAATCGGAGGATAGGATTTCCTAACTGTATCCCTTCTTAGTGAAATAAGTTGAATCTGTAGTGGTTTTTAAGGGACAACACATTCTACCCACGTTTTATATGTATATTTAACCAGTTTTGTTTTAATTGAATTAAGCATCATAACAATTTATAGTTGTCAGCAGTACTATCGGTGACAAAAATTTTCGTATGATATTCAGTCGATTGAGATTTAATATGTAAACATTATATGAAAACGATTGAGGTCCACGGTTAACGTATATTCAGTCCGGATCCAATAAATAAGTAAATATCCAAAACTATCTCAGACAGACACGTACACATGTGTGAGTACCGGCACACGGGCAACTTTTCAGTGGTCGGTGGTGGCTGCCACTGTTTGGTGGTGGGATGCTGTCAACACAACACCCCGCACACGGGCCACTTTTTCGTCGCAACCACAGGCAGTTACATCATGTGTGTCATCGCATATCTCCTCAAAAAAATAAAAAATAAATAAATAATAATATTAGATGGAATTCCACCTGGGTTGGGTGGAAATGGACATCACCTGGGTCTCAATGATAATCAGAGTACAGTACTCGGGTTTGACCTCCGGGTTTGCTGGTTCTCACTGAAATGTAATTCACAAGTTAACGTGTGTTCAGCTGGATTTCATAATTATACTACCATACAGTTACTGAAAAGATAATTAAATTGTTGACCATTTCTACACACTAAAGTGAAAGGTCAAATATCCAGCGTTATGACAGTTGCAGTTGCTAATCTGGACTGCCCATGTTTCTCTCTCTCTCTCTCTCTCTCTCTCTCTCTCTCTCGTCATAAGTGGTTAACATCGGGGTCTCTTAGTGTGAGTATCGGGGTTCGATGGACGGATGAGGTTCTCGCTGAAACTAATAAGGCTACTTTACACGTTTCTGTGTGTTCGTCTGAACTATAATCCAATGTGTTTTCCCCTTACGCCAATCAAATTAGACAGGTTTGTCTAGTTGTGATTAACTGTAGTGTACTGTATAGTGCAGGTAGACTGGGTATAAGCCAACGATTATACCGTCAAAAATCAGGAAATCCATTTGTTCGGATGCATGAAAATAAAACAATGAAACTCTAATTTTCCTTTCCCATGATTATTTAGAAGGTTTAGCCTGGGACTTGTTGCAAGGTGTTTTCTAAGCAATTAAAAGTATCAGGCGTAGACTAAAATATATAATGCCTCAAACCAAATGTTCGTTATATTAATCCATTCTCAATCCTTTTGTAAAGCTATAAGCTCTCCCATGATCTTGAACATTTAACTTATCACAAGATAATTGCCTCCACACTGATTAGCTGTGTACAGTACGTTGACTCCCAGAGATGTGCTATATACCGTGGCCACCCCCATTTTAGGGGATGAAAGTCCAGTATATGATTTGTATATGTTTACTCTCTGTTGACAAAGCAAAATATTTTTCGTATAGTCAACCTGAATGTCGGAGTGTGAATATGGGTATACCGTCATCCATTACCCTGAAGTTTATATTATTCTCGTGAAAATGCGCAGAATATACGACTTATATATGTAACATCAGACGTTCTGATATTCACAAACAAGTGTCTAGTAAGTTCATCCTTTTAGTTATGTTACCTGTAGTGTTAGTGGCTATACACGCGTGACTGTCAGTTCGTAGGATGTAGGATGATGTGTGCAGTATCTATAGAAAGTAGCCAGAGATAGTAAGCTATTTTATGGTGATTGTTTTATTAGTGAGTGTGAATGTAATGACTTTAGTTGGCGTGTTGCTGGCTGTTTTACAAATAATAGTATCAGTCATCGGATCGTGTAGTCTAGTCACTAAGCGTACACCTCGAGCTCCTGCTGACGTTGCTGTGTTGTGTAATACTGAGAGTGGAGGGCTTGGCGTGACCTTGCCGAGACGAATGAAAAAATAAAAACCTTGGATGTCTTTGCTTGCGGTGCGTCCGTCTGTCTATAACGTGTGAGTGCATGACTCATGTGGATAATGTCTGGCCTTGGGTGTTCTAAGTACCATCTTTTTCATGCCCACACTCGAGAGAGGAAATGAGCTACCGGTAGTTCTATTGTTCAATTAACAGCGATTTCATGTGGGATTATTGTTATTTTCATGCCAGAATCTCAATCCTGGCGAAGTTGCTTGTATCGTAATTGTTTCTAGTTAGTTTTGTTGTACATATGTCGGTAGTGGGTACATATATCGGTAAGGGATATTAGGCTATCTGGACTGGATAGAGGATGGCAATGAGCAAGAGGCTGTAGTGTTGGTAGCATATGACTGTGAAACTAGAAATGAGAGGAAGGGCTTAACCATGAGCTTAACTTCAGGGACACACCCAGCTGGAAGACCAATTCGAGGAGACATCAAATCAGGGAAAAGAACAGCAGCAGCAGGAAGTGGTAACAAGAGACAGTGAAGAGATACCAGGAAAGGGAGGAAGATGAGGGTAAATACGAGGAGGTTCACGGAAAGGGGAGGAAGAGCAGTAGGGAAATGGGGATGTAATAAGAGGTGCAGGGGTAGTGATAGAAGTAGGAGAAGGAATGGGGGGGGGGGAGAGAAGGGAGGAGCAGGGCATAGTGCGAACAATACACGGTTTAGCAAGCCAAGGAAAGAGGTTATAGTGAAGGTCATATCAATAGAGATTTGACCATGAGAGTGACTGTTGCTGGATCTGATATTTATTTCACACCAGTTCACCTTGTTATAATTATACAGTTTATCAGAAAGACCACGTGAACCCGGGAGATCTGCCACGTGACCGGGTACAATAATTTATTTGCCACCAGACTCGGTTTAACGTTACCATTAATGATGCCACACGAATAAGGTATACTGTCATAACTTTCACATGTGAAGGGTTTATCATTATAATTATGAGGGATTTGATTACAGGGTTTATCATTACCGTATATGTGGGATTTGATTACAGGGTTTGTCATTATATGTGTTATTTGATTACAGGGTTTATCATTATATGTGGGATTTGATTACAGGGTTTTTCATGCGTGGGGGATTTACCAGTACATTTTTACTACTGATGAACCACGTGGTACAAATCGTTAATACACCTTCCATGGGACATTTGCGGGTTTACTTAAGCTACTTTAACTTTTTGAACTAGACGGCGTTGGTAATGAGATGATCGAGTGGTTGGTTGGTACTTCATGTCTTGTTATTTTGAGGTAACGAACGGCCGCTAAAGGTCCTTGTACTTTAAGGGGAGAGTATACTTTTGGTATATTGGAGTGCCTTGATTCCTCCAAACGTATGCCAAGGACAACAGGCTTTTGGTATATTGGAGTGCCTTGATTCCTCCAAAGTATGCCAGGAAACAGGATCATACTGACAAAAATAATGGTAGCCTGTTGCTTGGAATAGTTTGGAGGAATCAGTTGTTCCAGATTTACCAACACTGTACTCCCCCCTTAAATTTCACCTTCAGAGCCACCAAAGCCAAGAGAGATGTGAGTAGGAAAGGGGAGGGAGGGAGGTGGGTTTGTGCACGTTGGTGTGTGTGTGTTCCAGGAGTTTATTCCTCCCTTGCATCCATTACCAGGAATCAATACTGCTGAAAGGACCACCCGAGTGTTTATCGCAATATTTTGTGTTTAGCTTTCCGATATTCTGGTGGTGGTGTGGCAGAGGCTTGTTTGTGGTGCTTGGTTACCACTCCACTTCTTAAATTAGGTTAAGTTTGGTTAAGTTTAGGATGCTGCCTCACGATATGACCACTCCCCCTGTTTAAAGTTTTGTGTTTATCCCACCGGTACCTGTATTCTGGTGGTGATGTGGCTGAGGCTTGTGGTGCTGGGTTACCTCTCCACTTCTCGTATTCCACTGTTTGGGATGATGCCTCACTAGACGACCGACCAATCTCCTGTTGAACTTCAAGGTATAGGCCACGGTGGTTTAGGCTACATTGGTCTGTAGGCCTCTACTTACTGGTATTTTCCTGAAAGACCACATCAGATGAAGTAAGGTTCTCTCTCTCTCTCTCTCTCTCTCTCTCTCTCTCTCTCTCTCTCTCTCTCTCTCTCTCTCTCTCTCTCTCTCTCTCTAATATTAATCCTGACAACGCTGGGTGTATACTTCGGTGCCTCTGCCTCGGAAACATAATATTTACTGTGTTTAAGGGGAGATTCTGTTATTGGTGAATTGGAGCGCCTCCAAAGTATGCCAGGAAACGACCAGATTAACAAAAATAATAGTGATGACCTGTTGCTTGAAATAGTTTGGAGGAATCAGTTGTTCCAGACTTATCAACATTGTACTAATCCCTCAAACTGTCGGATAATATAATGACGTTGGCCGGTAACAGTTAATTGGATCGCTTCAATTTTTCAGAACCCTATATATATACAGTATACATACATGGGTGAGTGCCTATTAGTCCACTCAATGATTTAATTAGATTTTGGTTCGTCAACATCACAGGAGGATCATTAGGCCTGAGAACCACAAAGAGCTTAAGGGGGTAATTCACTCTTGTTTCATTGGAGTGCCATGATTCCACCAAAGTATGCCAGGAAACAAGACCAAATGAACAAAAATAATGGTGTTCTGTTGCTTTTTTGGAATAGTTTGGAGGAATCGGTTGCTCCAGATTTACCAACACTGCAATTCCACCTCAAACCCACTCATGTCCAGCGGTCCCACTCAGTTTAATGTTATCGTAAACTATTAAGGGGATACTAGTATACTTTTGGTACATTGGAGTGCCTTGATTCCTCCAAAGTATGCCAGGAAACAGGACCAGATGAACACATATAATGGTCCTCTGTTACAAGGAGTAGTCTGGTGGAGGGATAAGTTGCTCCAGATTTACCGACAAATTATTTTATACTCCAAACTGCATGTGAACTTTTTGCCTCGGGGTTAACGTACTCGTATGTGACCCAGTGTTGAGGAATCCGATGCCCTTATTTCGTCAACACCACCACCACAGGGTCTCTTAATTCTGTTACATTGGAGTGCCTTGATTCCTCCAAAGTATGCCAGGAAACATGACCAGATGAACAAAAATAATGGTGCTCTGTTTGCTTGGAATAGTTTGGAGGAATCATTTGTTCCAGATTTACCAACACTGCCCTTCTCCCTTAAAGGTGGTGTTACAGCTGGGAACATTGTGTGGTCTACTAAACCTGTTCTTGCCGCCTTGTCTCACCTCACAACAAGACCCACACACCGCAGTATTATGGTGTTGATAGTTTGACATGGATATACTTACGGAACAAGATGATAATGATTATACTGATGATGACAATGATATGATAATGAAGATGATGACGATGATATGATAATGAAGATGATGATGACAATGATATGATAATTAAAATGATGACGATATGATAATGTAGATGATGATGATGACTATGATATAATGATTAAAATTATGTCAATGATATGATAATGAAGATGATGACAATGATATGATAATGAAGATGATGACAATGATACGATAATGAAGATGATCATGATGACAATGATATGATAAAATGAAGATGGTTGAAAAGTGTCAGTTTTCTCGCTGATGTATGTGGAAATATCATGAAATAATTAATTATGTGTGTCGTCGAGTGTGTTGGTAAAGAGTGTCGTCTGTTGTGGCTCCCATGACTGATGAGCATCGAGTGAGTGATCCATTATTCAGAGGTAGACTAATTGCCATTCTGATGATGATGACAGGCGAATTTACTCAGTTCTTAATACAGCCTGTGTTTGCTTAATATACATAAAGGGAAGGGCTGTGTAGTTTTAGTGGCAGTACCATGGCTGTATATGTGTAGTACTTCTAGGAACTGAAAATTGTGTTTGTATAAGATTATTGATTTGTCATTGTACTGGTAGTGAGTCAAGCAATTGGCGAGGTGTGTTTATATAAGGAGGTTGATTGTGGTTCAGGTGTTGTTGGTTGTGAGGACAGACTGCAGGTCGCGAGGTGCTGGTATATACCGGTTAGGGTGGATGTAAGTCAATATAGGGTAGGCAAAACTCAGGGCCCCTTCCCTTTACTTGACCTTGAGCAAAGAGAGACGGGGTGGGTGGGGGTGGTAGAAGGGAAGGTAAGAACACAGGAGAAAAGAAGAAATATAAGATGGGGATGAAATACAATGAGTTATTAAGAGGCTTGCAGAACGGGTTTAGATGATAAGATATACTGTTGTCTGGGATGAGACCAAAGGGAAAATAATGATGAACACGGTACAGGAGAGGTGCGGGAAAATAGGATGGGAGTGAATAACTATGAGTTTAAGGGGGTTGTACAGTGTTGGTAAATATGGAGTAACTGATTCATCCAAACAATTCGACGCAACAGGCCACCACGATTTTTCTTAATCTCGTCCTGTTTCCTGACATACCTTGAAGAATAAAGTTAGTCCAATAAATCAAAAGTGTGTTGTGTACTGACCCCTTAAAAGGAGACAGGATGGTTTGGGTGAAAACTAAGATAGGCTGGGTCAGGACAGGAAGGAGTAGGAGATTAAACTGAGCGAGTGAAAAAAAAGATGAGGTTAGTAAGAGGTGTAGAGTGAGGGGTGGGGAGCTATACCGAAAGGACAAATAGGAAGAAGCGTAGGGCAGAGGAAAGGTAGAAGGTGCAAAGGGCAATGAGTGACTCGAGAAAAAAAGGGAAAATGAAAGAGGAAGAGCCCGTACAAAAGAGACAGGAGTGACAAGCAGGGAATAAAAAAAAGTTAGGTAATGTTTGAGAAGAGTAGGGGAGTGGGAGGCAGAAAAAGGTGGGTGGAGACACGAGGAGAAGGACACAGGCGGAATAGGTGAACCTTGGAGAAGCAGGAGAGATAGAAACACTATCCTAAATGGAGGGGAAAGAGAGGAAGTGGACAGAGAATTGTGGGGTTCGGTAGGGAATTGCAGGGTTGGGGGCAGGAAAGGATGAGTGAAGACATTTGGGGATGGAAACAATTGGGAATGATAGAGGAGGAACAAGAGGGATGGGAAAACTAACCTAGATTCGTGGGAGAGATAGAATAAAAATTATATGACATTTTTTGGGAAGTTGTGGAGGGGAGGAGATTAAAGGGGTTGCGGGTGGGCAGGTGAAGGGCAGGAAAAACTGGAACGTTGGGACCTGCAAAGAAAAGAACTGGTAAGGGTGGAAGGTAAGTGGAAGGAAGCAGAGGGAAGGGAGGAGGGGTGGACGGGTGGGCGAAACAAGAGAGGATGCATGGGAAAAAAAATCCAAGACTGAGGAATGGGAAAAAGTGATGGTGTGTGTGGGATGGGGGGGGGGGTGAAGTTCAGGGGACCGGGTGTTAACTGGTGGGTCGAGGGGGAGTTGGGGTTGTGTGAAGGAGGGGAAGGGGTATGTAAAATGGTGGGGCGAGGGGTGGTTGTGGTTGTGTGAAGGAGATGGTGTGTGTGTGTGTGTGTGTGTGTGTAGTTGTGAAGTGGTTGGGCTAGGGGTGGTAGGGGTTGTTTGAGGGGGAAGGGGTTAAGTAAAGGGAAGGGGTGGAGTTGAGGGGTGGTTAGGGGTGGAGTTGAGGTAATTAAGGGTGGAGTGGAGGGGGTGGAGTAAAGGGAAGGGGTGAAGGACAGACAATAAGTCAGACCTGCCTGGGGGTTTACTACCACAGGATAGTCCCTAGGCTCCTGCAGGCTGTGGTCGTCTGGAGGAGGGAAGAGGGAGGAAAGAGAAGTTCGATGAGCGGAAAGGAACACACAGCCAGACGAACGGAGAGACAGACGGACAGTGGAGGAGAGAATAGAAATAAAGACAAGAGTAGGAAGAGAGAGATTAAGTGTAGTAAGAAGAACGAGAAAGAAAAGAAGACAGAATATTAAGAAAAGGATAAGAAAAGTAACCAGAGGGGAGGAGTAGGGTGAGTTAAGGGGGAAATTTTGTGTTGGTAAATCTGGAGCAACTAAATCCTCCAAACTATTCCAAGCAACAGAACACCATTATTTTTGCTCTTCTGGTTTTGCTTCTTGGCAAACTTTGGAGGAATCAAGGCACTCCTATGTAACAAAAGTGAATTACCCCCTTAAGAACATGCATACCCAAGGGAAGGATGTAGAGAGCACTGAGTGAGGTAGAGAGGATTGTCTTGAGGGAAGGATGTAGGGTGGACTCACGTGGGTGGACTATAAAGACAAAACGGACGGACGGACGGAAGTGAAGGTTAAGAAAAATAGCTGGAAGGAAATTCTTGCCGAGACGAGCATACCGGAAGGGAAGAGGAAGAGGAGGAAGAGTAAAAGTGACGAGGAGGAAGAGTAGGAATGACGAAGGACAACCTAGGCTATAACGTACCTAGGCTATAATGAACCTAGGCTATAATGAACCTAGGCTATAATGAATAACAGCTGGTAGGAAGCATACAGGAAGGGAATAGTAGGAATGACGAGAAGGGACAAACTATAGACTATAATGAACCATGAATGAGGGGAATACAAAATGATCTTCAGATAACAACAAGCCTAATGATCCTTACTGGACTGTTTGGTTTTGTTATGCTTAGGCTATTCGTCTACTGCATGGGGTGAGGGAAAACTTAGCTAAGAATGAATACGAGATTGAAGAAGGGGAAGATAATGATTACCATTTTTTTTTTACAGTAGTCCTCTTTCTATGCCATATAAAATATTTTGGAGTAATTAGTTGCTCCAAATTTGCCAGTATTATGCATATTACTGCCATAATTATGTGGTTTGTACAGTTGCGTACGATAGGTTATACTACACACACAGACAGAATCAAATGGAATGCAGCCACAAAAATATATATATCAAAGTTGAAATGGTAGAGGGAAAAAAGAGTAAATGGGGAGTAACTATGAACAAATCTCCAGGGTTTATTCGAATAGCCGATGTAAACAAGATTTAGACTTACTGCATCCGGAAGGGTTATAACTTTCTGCGTTTTTTACATAGTTTTTCTCCTCCGTCCGTTTTCTCTCTTCCGTTATTTTTAAGCGCATTGAAGGATTATTATATATGTCGATGTCTTCTACAAAGTAAAGACGGAAAGTTGACGTCATTGTAATAATCAAGTGAATATCAAGGCTGTGTTAGGGTGTATTTATATAAAGTATTACATAAGCCGTCTCCTGGTTGAATGGTGAGGGACGTATGTATGTATGTATGTTTGTGTGTGTGTGTATGTATAGGGGAAGGCAGCCCGTGATGGGGAGGAGGGGGGGGGAGTAGCCTAAGGTAGTGTGTGGGTGGGTGGGTGGGTGGGGGATTGATCAGTCGGGGAAATACCGCTGCAAGGTCATTGGCATCACCAACACCACCACTACCACCACCACCACTAAACATTTCTGCTGCTGCTGCTACTATTACCTTCCCACTATAACCACAATCATACAATCATTACCTCACACTATAATACTGCTACTTTACCACATTTCTTTTTATATAGCCTAGGCCCAAACCTCAACCTCGGGACTGTAGGGTGTCAGTAGCCCGTGACTACATTACTACACCGGAGTCAACGATGGAAATTATATAATTCAAACATCTATATAATTCATACAATAATTAAACATAAACAATCAGTGACATAAAGAGTGAATTATTATTTTTTTGTATAAATACTGAACTAAATATGTCTTTCGTCATATTCCCTGTATTTATTATTCCACTATAACGTCATATTGAAAACCATATTGCATGATCAAGTAAGCTCCCTCGTTTTGAGCTATATATAAAACTTGTGGAGTCTCTTCATTCATGTACTCTCGTTGCATCATAAAAAAAAAAAAAAAAAAAAACTCTGAAAACCGCCATGACATTCGATTTAGCTGTTCCCTCTTTTGATCCCACTGTTATTGCATTTCACCACGTATGTACACCCTCGCTTTTCTGGACCATTTCTTTTTTAATAGGTCAGGCGTGGGTGAGTGAGGAGAGTATACAGGGCTGGTGTGTGTGTGGGTGTGTGTGTGTGTGGAGCGTGGGAAGGAAAGCCACTCCCACATCAGGTTTTATCAATCCATCATCACCTTGTTAACGCTTTCTGCATCAGTCGTGTATCCTAGGTAGAAAGGATTTTAGTATTTGTGCTCTCACCCCTCACCTGATTCCTCCTGACTAGGCCACGTAAATCGCTCCTTCCCTATAGGTTGTGTCTCGTGGCCATACTTGAAGGACTCGTGTACCTCCAATTTCCTGACTACATTATACAGGGTCCCCTAAAACTCGTAGCGACCTATCTTATGTCCATGTGACGAGGCCCTGGAAAGTTGTTATAGTTGGGATTCATTTAGGTCAGGTTGTTGAGGTTTATCAGGTCAGACACTAGTCTTTATCGACTTGTTTAATCACTGCATAAGCCATTTTATTATTATTATTATTATTTTTATTTTTATTTTTAATATTATTATTATTACTATTATTATCATCATTATTATTATAATAATAATAATAATTATTATTATTATTATTATTATTATTATCATTATTATTTATTTATTTATTTATTTATTTATTTATTTATCTTCTACACCCGACCAACAAAGCCTCATTTACGTCCTCGTGTTAGGCCTTCCAATTGTTCCTAGCATCCTGTCTCGCTGGGGAAGATCAACAACATCAATATTGGAACACACTGATCATGGGGTTTACTCGGGTCTTGTAAACACACGTCCGGACAACTTCCTTCCCTCGCAATACAAGGAGAGGAGAGAAATTGGCACAATAATAATAATAATAGTTCCTGTATTGCTTTATGAGGTGTGATTTAATTAATGCATGGGAGTGTGCAACTGAAAAAGATCTTGGTGTCTTAATTGTGTTTCTCGGTATATAGTTTGATCCATGGAGGAATTACAAGTAGCCCTCCATACTGACCACAAGAGATTAATTAGCCTATACCCCCTTAATTAAATAGTTAAATAGTTAAATATGGGAAAGGGTTAAGGAGGGGTAATTCACTTTTATTATATTGGAGTGCCTTGATTCCTCCAAAGTATGCCAGGAAACAAGACCAGATGAACAAAAATAATGGTGTTCTGTTGCTTGGAATAGTTTGGAGGAATTATTTACTCCAGATTTATCAACACTGTAATTCCCCCTTAATTGATAGGAACATTACAAAGCAGCTTGATGGAAGGAGGGATTAATTTCAACTCTGTATTTATTTGTAACTCCAACATCCAGTATCGTATCGCCATTCCATTCGGTTTGAAGCATTGCAATTTACGTGTAATTTTTCAGATTCTCTTGTTGGGGAACTGGGGGGCTACAAACTCTTCCAAACTATGCCACGAAACAGATCCCCTATACTATAATAACACTGAGGTTGTCTGGTCTATTTCCTGGTATAGTTTAGAGGAATTAGTAGCCTTCCAATTCACAAACTTGCATGCCTGAGATTCTTCCCTTTAGCAAGACGTCACCAATTTAGCATCTTAACCTATAAAAACACTAAATTGTAACCCCGTTAGTGAAGTGAATAATTCTGAAGAGTGAAGGTGTATGAGAAGACATTAGTGGTGGCTGTGGTGAAGGTATATATCAAGACCAATAGACTAGTAGGTATTCTATTGGTCTTGGTGGTATATATAGCCTACTGTGATGAACGAGAAGAAATGGAAAACCTGTAATTGTTTTGGTGCTTACTGAGTCATCAACAATGCTTCCTCATTTAAACTTTCCGTGTTCCTTTCGTGGCACTTCCTCCCACATTGCCGGGTTTGAGGGGGAAAGCCAAGGTGGGATTTTCTCACCAGCTTGTTGCAGGCTACTGACTCCTCCAGACTATGCCACGAGACACACTCCCTCAATATTCATGGTGTCTTGTGGCACAGTCTGGAGGAATTGGTTGCCCCACTTTCGTCCGCAGAATCATAGCTTCTGTAAAGTTTAGTCATTCCCTCACAGTTCCTCGGCAGCAAATTTTTTCATTAGTTTCTTTCCATGAGACATTCTTCACGGCACAAAACATGCTCCAATTTTACTTTAGCTAAAGTCAGTAATGAAAATTCTGCGGGGCGTTATAGTTAGTTGTTCCGTGGTTGGTTGATTGATATTAGGCACCGCAACAACGAGGTCATATAGCGCCAGGAAAAGGTGATAAGAGAGGTGTGACAGCAAACAGGAAGGAAATAGAAAGAAAAGAGGGACAGTTGAAGAAATGAAAGCTAGTGTCTGGGGCTGAAGGGGCGCCAAAACCCTTAAAGTATTGCCTGCTTTATTAGGCCTACACACACACACACACACACACACACCTACCTGCCTACATACGTAGTACCTACCACTCTTAAGGGGGTAATTCACTTTTGTTACTTTGGAGTGCCATGATTCCTCCAAAGAATGCCAGGAAACAGGACCAAATGAAAAAATAATAATGGTGTTCTGTTGCTTGGAATAGTTTGGAGGAATCGGTTGTTGCTCTAGATTTACCAACAATGCATTTCCACCTTAACCGCTCTTCCTTCCCCCTCTGCCTTCCTATAATGACATTGGAGCAGTAAATGGAACTCCATGTTAGGTGTGGCAGCTGCTTTGGTCGCCTCATGGATTGGTTGGATGGCAGGAGGGGAAGGACTTGGAAGGGAGAAGTGGCGATCGATTCTGTAGGGACCAATATACTCACACTCAGCTCACATTACTATAAGCGTCGCGGCACGAGTTTTGTTTCAAGCCAAGTTCCATGCAGTGTAGAGTGAGGGACCTGGCAGCATTTGCTATATATTTATTCGTTTACCGGAAGCCTACTACATTTTTTTTTTTTTTTCAATTGTAGCCTAAGAATATAATCTGTTACTTGTCTGTTTCCT
Source organism: Petrolisthes cinctipes (assembly GCA_033782935.1). Lineage (NCBI taxonomy): Eukaryota > Metazoa > Arthropoda > Malacostraca > Decapoda > Porcellanidae > Petrolisthes > Petrolisthes cinctipes. The sequence continues at coordinate 8,744 of JAWQEG010003522.1, read as the reverse complement.
GGAGATTATGCAGTTTGATAATATGTGTATTGTAATATATAGTATTGATTAAAGATGACTGAAAGAATGGTGTTGATGTTCTCAGGACTTGTGTTGCATAAATGGAAAGCTGACGAATTTATTTAACTAGCGCGGAAGTTTATTTGTTGGTTAGTTTTTTTGTTTGTTTGTTTGTTTGTCATGAAGCAACGTCGCCATTCCTCACCAAATCTTTACTAAATTTGTCTCGACGATCCAGATACTATAATCTGAATAACGCATGTCGTAATGTACGGTACCCACTCCTCCATTTAATGTCTTGACTTTTTGTCGGTAAATATAATGTAATCCAAAATAAACCACATCAAAATTATACAAAACGAGGTACTGATCAGATCCATATTGAACTTAATAATATTCAATAATAATATGAGAGAGAGAAAGAGTGAGAGAGTTAGTTAGTTAGTTAGTTTAGGTGTTTGAGTAAGGCAGACGGCCCATTGGTAGAACTTAGGAATGAATGAAGTAGCTGTAGATTATTAATGGAAGGTATAGTGAAGGTTGGGTCTTGGTAGAAGGTTCAAGTGAATTAAGAAGCATCAAGATTACTACTGGTGGAAATTCTGAGTGTCGGAGGCTGCTTGCTAGACCACGGGGGACAGTGTGTGTGTGTGTGTGTGTGTGTGTGTGTGTAAAGAGAAGCATCTAGATTACGTACAGGTGGAAGTTCTGAGCATATTTCTGAGTGATGGAGGCGGCTGGCTAGAGCAGCTAGACTTGAGCTAGACCATAGGCAACATGAGAGAGAGAGAGAGAGAGAGAGAGAGAGAGAGAGAGAGAGAGAGAGAGAGAGAGGAGAGAGAGAGAGTACGGCATGGGTGTGTGTACAGACGACGTGTGTGTGTGTGTGTGTGTGTGTACAGGCATGTGTGTGTGTGCACTGTGCATGCGACGTGTGTGTGTGTGTGTGTGTGTGTGAGTACAGTAGCTGGCAAGGGTCCAGGCAACGGGACCACCCCCTCTTCTTACTACTATAGCCAGAGCCAGACACCACACAGACTGACAAACGTACTCACTCACTACACACGGCCGACCGCGCCACACCACGCCAGTCTAAGTACCAGCCGGGCTCTTGAGTGGGGGACAAGTAGGAGCAGAGAGTAGAAAAATAAGTGAGGGAAGGGAGGGTCGGTAGGGGACAAGTAGAAGAGGAGAAAAATATAGGAGGGAGGGAGGGCCTTTGGGGGACAAGTAGGAAAAGAGAGGAGAAAAATTTGGAAGGGAGGGAGGAAGGAAGAGCCGGTAGGGGACAAGTGGGAGAGGAGAAAAATATAGGAGGGAGGGAGGGTCTGTAAGTGACAGTGAGGCGAGGTGAGTTGAACATTTTGTCTGTGTAAGTTTCTCAGTCCCATTGTTTCTGGTGTTATTATTGGTATTATGATTATCGCCTTCATTATAATCAACAGCTATAGAGGATCGTCATAAACACCATAATTATCTCGAGTAAAATGCTTAAGGGGGTAATTCATATTTGTTACATTGGAGCGCCTTGATTCCTCCAAAGTATGCCAAGAAACAGGATCAGATGAACAAAAATAATGGTGTCCTGTTGCTTGGAATAGTTTGGAGGAATCGATTGCTCCAGATTTACCAACATTGTACTTCCACCTTAAGGGAGAAGTACCGTACACTCGCAATCCAAAATTTGTATCTAGGTCTTGTTGAAGTTTCGAATCATGTGACATACCAGTGAACGAAATACAACGTTTACCCTGTTTTATATTTACTTATTCCTCTGGTGTGGTCGTTGGTAAGAAAGGAGAGGTGGGGTGGGTTGGGTTACTTAATTAAGGAGAGAGTATACTGTATGGTACAGTACATTTGAGCGCCTTGATTCCTCCAAAGTATGCCAGGAAACAGGACCAGATTAACAAAAATAATGGTGGACTATTACTGGGAATAGTTTGGAGGAATCATTATCTCCAAAAATGCCAAAAAAAAAAAAAAAACATGTATCATCCTCAAGGACAAGGGAGAGGTGTTCATTAAGATGCTTTAAAAAATCGAGGGGGAAAGTGTTACAGGATACAGGAAAGGGTATTCGAGGAAGCTCTTACTTTGTTAATTAGTTAAAACAGAGGATCATATTTTATCTCGTCCACAAGGCCAATGTCATTAATTAAGGGAAGATTCTTTTGTTTATAAAAATGGAAGGTTACACTGATTCCTTACCAACCATACCAGAAAACAGAGGCTCTCAATGGTACAGTTGAACAAGTAGAAAATGCAAGAAAAATCTGGCTGTATATGACAACATCTTCACCATCACTCAAAGTTCAGCCAATCACGTTACATTGGCTCTGGGTTCGCAGCGATTTATTCATAAAGATACGAGGGCTTACTACAAAGAACTGCCTGGTGTTGCCATAGACAGACAGATTTTTCTTGCACGTTTTACTTGCTCAACTGTACATACTAATAGGAGAATCTGTTTCGTGACATAGTTTGGAGGAATCAGAGACCTTCCAATTCACCAATAAAAAAAATCTCTCCCCTGAAACCAGACTAGCAAAGTGTGCATAGCCTATAGTCAATTAGTGTACAGTATATATAGCCTAAATTGATAATAACTCTTAATGTATAGCCAAGATAATACAGTATTTTTATCGACAGTACAAAGGAAAGAATGTTACATGTTGTGTGTGTGTATGTTTGTGTGTGTTTGTTTCACCTGGTCTTGATCACGTCCTGGACACGTGCTCACCAACTGTTACCCTCCCGGAATGAGCTCAGAGCTCGTAGTGACCGATATTTGTGTTTGTGTGTGTGTGTGTTCTATTTCATCATTATATTGAAAAAATGAGCATTATTGAAACACAATTAGGTTATAATGTTACATGTTGCTCTTCTATTTCACCTTTATATTGAAAAAGTGAACATTATTGAAAAACACTCAGACTCTACCTGTTTGTGTGATTTAATATGATTTTTTAGGATGGAAAAGAAAGACGCATTCTAGAGTACAGTAATCTTTCTTCAGAACCCAGAATCATCCCGGTGTCAAGTAAAATACATCGTCTGGCGTTAGGAAGTTAAAGGATATATATATATATATATATATATATATATATATATATATATATATATATATATATATATATATATATATATATATATATTTACGATGAGAGAGAGACTGATATATAGTTACGATGAGAAAGAGAGAGAGAGACTGATATATAGTTACGATGAGAAAGAGAGAGAGAGACTGATATATAGTTACGATGAGAAAGAGAGAGAGAGACTGATATATAGTTACGATGAGAAAGAGAGAGAGAGACTGATATATAGTTACGATGAGAAAGAGAGAGAGAGACTGATATATAGTTACGATGAGAAAGAGAGAGAGAGACTGATATATAGTTACGATGAGAAAGAGAGAGAGAGACTGATATATAGTTACGATGAGAAAGAGAGAGAGAGACTGATATATAGTTACGATGAGAAAGAGAGAGAGAGACTGATATATAGTTACGATGAGAAAGAGAGAGAGAGACTGATATATAGTTACGATGAGAAAGAGAGAGAGAGAGATTGATATATAGTTACGATGAGAGAGAGAGAGAGAGAGAGAGATTGTTACAATGGCCGTTTCAGAATTGTTCGACATAAACCAGTGAGATAAGATGTGAAGGTACAATAATTTTGGTGTGTGTGTGTTTGTGTGTGTGTGTTTATATATATGTGTGTGTGTGTTTATATGTGTGTGTGTGTGTGTATGTGTGTGTGTTGGTGGGGAGGGTAGAGGTCTCCTGTAATACACTTTGATCTGGCTGCAGTGGCAATTTAAGTCCTGTCCACCGCGGCACTCGTCGGACCCCCTTCTCCCCCCTCCCTCCGAACCCCCTTCTCCCCCCCCCCAACCAACCCCCTTCTCACCCCCCCCCAACCAATCCCCTTCTCCACCCCCCCAACCAACCCCCTTCACCCCCCCCCCAACCAACCCCCTTCTCCCCCCCAACCAACCCCCTTCTCCCCCCCCCCAACCAACCCCCCTAGTATTGCTCTTGAGTTGCTTGTATTTTCCTAGTCTTGGTGCTGGTCCTAGTACTCTCTCTCTCTCTCTCTCTCTCTTTATTTATTTGGGTACTTGGTGTTGACCTGAATTGGCTATAGATTTGGTGGTTCGAGTTCTAAATTTGAGACTGGTTTGTTACGTGTTCTCTTCTCAAGTCTAATTGGTATTGAACTGATCTGAGGTTAGTTACGTGTTCTCTTTTTATCCTAATTGGTATTGAAATGATCTGAGGTTAGTTATATATTTACTTCTTAAATCTAATTGGTATTGAATTGATCTGAGGTTTGTCGTTTATTGTTGCTCCTAGATTATTTGGTTTTGGTTGGTCCTGTACCCACCTTAATCTAATCCACGGTCAAGTCGAGGTGTGTGTGTGTGTGTGTGTGTGTGTTGGAGGGGGAGGGGGGAGGGGGAGGGGTGGTGCGTCTCGCCACAACACTGAGTCGGGCGGCAGCAGGGTTGGGGGGGGGGGAGGGGAAGGAAGCACAACTGGAGCACCACCCGTGTCGAATCAATAAACTGCTGCAGAGGGAAAATGGGATGGGATAAGTAGGGGCCACTACGACGTTTTGAGAGAGAGAGAGAGAGAATTAAGTGACCATGTTTCTCGTGCTGTATGTACAGTCGGCGGCAAATGTTTTATTTGTCGTCATGAAGTAAGTATGGAAATATAAGCTTCACTGGCTCGTAAACTGAAAAAACAGAAAACTATATTGATTTTCCCCTGGATATCGTATTTGTGTATGGGGAATGTGTTTTTTTTTTTTTTTATTGTTATCCTGTATGTTATATTGTAAGAAGTGCTGAGTGAGGCGACACGACTTTTGCCGCCGACTGTACAATCGGCCTCAGGAATTCGTATACACCACTGTGACATCAAGGGTTCGTAACAACTAGAAAATTTAGCACATGAATTTCCTAACACCAAACTTTTCTAGTAATGTTATTTAGGTAATACTTGAATCAATCAGCAGAACAATGCCTATGGTACATATGTGCAAAATAAAATCTCCCTTTTAACCAATGTTCTGTGTAAGAATTCCTAAGGCCGACTGCACACTCACGAGCACTATTAAATATACAGCTTTAGTTGAAGCTTTGAACAGTCCAATTCACCAACGAAGTAATTCAAATGGAGATCTTATTGTGCATTTATTTACTCTCTCTCGATATCTAGCCTATTTGAAGCACACCTAAATAACTTATTAGTGCTCATGGCTGTACAGTACACAACACCCTTCATCAGAATTTACACATTACGTTTCCCAGTACATAGATACAACATTAGTACAGGATGATCATAATGTATGTTTCCCAGATCAGTACACTATACATTGATATCTAGATAAAACTTTGTACCCAGCGTCATACCCAGTAACCTATTCCTACATACTATAGCCCAAGATCAACCTATAATAATACTAATAATAATAATAATAAAAATAATAATAATGATAATAATGATAATGATAATGATAATAAAAATAATAATAATGATAATAATAATAATAATGATAATAATAATAATAATGATAATAATAATAATAATGATAATAATAATAATAATGATAATAATAATAGTAATAATAATAATAATAATAACAATAACAACAACAAAATAATAATAATAATAATAATAATAATAATAATAATAATAATAACAACAACAAAATAATGATGGTACCGGTATAAGTTGATCTTGCTATAGCCTACCACGTTACCAGTATTAGTATTTACAGAACAAATAGATATATGATGGAAAGTAATATTACTGGCCTTCTTCACGCTCCCATAGGCAATGTGACCTTCCTTTGATGTCATAAGAATTGCTGTTGTTTGAATGTTTATTTTATCTTACCTTTTTTGTTTGATTTTTGCTTTGTTTGTTTTTGTTTGTTTGTTTTACCGTATATATATTTATCTGTTATCTTTTGTGCTTACTGCCCTACCTCTCAATCACCTTCTTTCTCGGGCGCCATATGACCTCGCTGTTGCGTCGCCTAATATCAATCAATCTATCCTTGACAGTAACGACGTGGTTTTACATTTAACTATTATAAATCGTCTTCGCGTGAGTGGAAGTATATTATCCGTAACGTAAGCTGTTATTTTTTTATGGGTAACTTGATAATAAATATGTTCTCAAGTTTTTGGACCCGGGTTGTTAAGGGGAAAGTTCATTGTTGCTAAAAATCTGGAGTAACAAATTCCTCCAAGCTCTTCCAAACAAACAAGCCACCATTATTTATGCTACTGTGGTCCGTTGTTGTTGTTGATGTTCTCCCGGGCAGAATGACCTCCTGTCCCACTCTGGTCCGTTTCCTTGCATAGTTTAAAGAAATCAGTAGTTCTCCAATTCACCAACACGAATCTCCCCCTTAAAATATATCGATAGCAGGGGAGAGTTCTGTCCTTTCATTTACTTTCTTCTTTTCATTTTTTTTTTTATCTAATATTCCGACACTGAACATAGGCTTCATCAATCCCGTTACCGTGGCCAAGGTCAATTGCTACTCACACACACACACACACTCACCTACCTATATATACTTATACACCATAGTAACAGAGAGAGAATTGATGTATTAAGAAAATTGGAAGTTAGTGAGTCCTTCAGGCATTGCAACGAAACACCACCTACATTGAAGGAGCTTGTTTCGTGGCATAGACAGGAGGAATCAGAAGCCAACAACCAGGTCTCATACACAATCACAGGGCCATTAATGGAGGAAGGTTGTAAAAGGTCACGCCCAAAACAGAAAAGGATTTAAAAGGGTAATAGGTTGGGAAAAGGTCACGCCAAAAGAGAAAATGCAAACAGAGAGAGAATTAAAAAGGAAAAAGGTTGGGAAAAGCCGAGCTAAAAACAGAAATTACAAACAGAGAGAGAATTAAAGGAGGAAGGGTGGGGAAAAGGTCATGCCAAAAACAGAAATAACCACAACACAGAGAGAATTAAAAAGAGACATGTTGGGAAAAAGGTCACTCCAAAAACAGAAATTAGCCTACACACAGATAGAAAATTTAAAAACAAGTTTGTCGGGGGGGGGGGGGAAATCACACCAAAACAGAAATCACAAAACAGAGAGAAAATTACCAAGAGAAATGTTGGGGAAAAGTTCACGTCAGATACAGAAATTACAAAGAGTTGTAGGTGTGAGAGAGAATTCTATTTGGAAATGGAACTGAAAAATGTGTGTTACGGAGAAAAGTGAAGGGCTGCAGCAGGAGAAATGGAGGGAATGAGAAAGGTAAGGTGGTTGGTTGGCTGGGAAATATTGCACCGACGAGAGAGAAAAATCAGAGGGCAGAGTGGAAGAGGAGGAAAGATTTAGGAAGTATGGTAAAATGTGAGGAAGGAGGAGGAGTAGGAAGAGGAGGAAAGGAAGGTGATGATGGAGAAAGATAGAAAAGGATTATATAAAAGAGGAGGAAAGATTTAGGAAGTATGGTAAAATGTGAGGAAGGAGGAGTAGGAGGAGGAGGAGAGGAAGGTGATGATGATGGAGAAAGATAGAAAAGGATTATATATAAGAGGAGGAAATGTTTTAGAAGTAAAGCAAAATGTGAGGAAGGAGTTTAGAAGGTAAAGCAAAATGTGAGGAAGGAGGAGAGAGGGGAAGGTGATGATGGAGAAAGATAGAAAAGGATTATATAGAAGAAGAGGAAAGATTTTAGAGGTATGGTAAAATGTGAGGAGAAGGAGAGAGAGAGAGAGAGGAAGGCGATGATGGAGAAGAAGATATATGATGATAATATGGAAGTAGAGAGAGAAGGAGGTGGAGGATTTAAGAGAATGAATAATGGAGAAGAATGGGCGAGAAACTAGAAGATATAGAAGACTTGAAAGAGGAGGCATGGAAATAATATAAACAAGAAGTACAAGCAGAGGAAGATGATTATGAAATTGGAGAAAGAAAAATGACAATAAAAGAAGAGAAGATGAAAAACTGATGATGATGATGATGACAACAGAGAAACGAACAATAAACAAGGTAAACAAAGAGGAGAATGAGAAGGTGGAGAGGAATATAGAAGTAAAAGTAAAGGGAGGAAGGTGTGCTTTGAAGGGACAGAATACGAGAGCAGGTTGGGAACAAAAAACAAACTATTCATGTACACGCGTGGAGGTGGTTGCCCTGCCATTGTTCAGTGGTATTTTTGTCCAAATGGGCGTGATATAATGGAACAGTGTGTGTGTGTGTGTATGTGTGTGTGTGTGTGTGTGTGTGTGTGTGTGTGACCCCCTTAAAAGTAGGAAGGCTAAAAGAAAAACTCGAGATGGTGTTGACTGTAAATAAGAGATCCCTCATCCCATCCGTTTCTCTGAAAGGAATTACACGCCTTCTTGACTTTTGACTCCCCAGCTTGACAATGGTAGAAAATGAAGCCCTGGAAGAGAGAGAGAGAGAGAGAGAGAGAGAGAGAGAGAGAGAGAGATGAGAGAGAGAGAGAGAGAGAGAGAGAATACAGATATATGAAAAGTGAGAGTTTTTGTTCCTTTTATTTTCATTTTCTTAAGTTCTCCCCCTTCCCCCCCCCTCCCCCCATATATAGTCCCTTCCTTTCTCTTATTTTCTCTCTCTTCTATTGAGTTTCCACGTTGCCTTGTTTATTAATTTATCTTTCCCTCTTCCTTCCGGGCATGTACAGTCGGCCTCAGGAATTCGAATACACCTTTATGATA